>SNQJ01S0214104.1:15688-26338 GCA_010110895.2 Picea sitchensis | reverse complement strand
TCATAGTAAATATGGACCATTCATTTTAAGGTTGCAAATATTATGGTAGAAGTTATGTTAGGGTTTTTTTCCCTAGAAGGAAACCCTCGTTTATGAAGGAATTGTATTGTGGCTATGTATTATTGCGAATATTGTATTATGAGAGAGGATGTTGTGAGAGAAAGAAGAGGAAGTTACAACGACTGTGTTGTAGGTTGTATCCCTTCATTTGATGGATAATAATAAAGGAAGGACCTGTAAATTTCTTTGGTGGACGTATCCCACACTAGGTGAACCACATATATTTGTGTCTCTATTATATTATGTATCTCGTGTGTTTTATTTATTCATTTGTCTTATTTTATTGCTCCGTGATCCTATTTTTATAACAATTAATGCTATTATTGTTCATGGTTTATGCTTTAGTTCATGTAAATTTGTAAAGAAACTGAATGTAATTGAACAACATTAAACTCCAATAGGAACATCATTTGTTGTGGTGTAATCTCAGTCTTTCTGTTATCTTTCTTGTGTGATTCTCTTGGTAAAAGTACACTTCTATTAGTAGAGGTACGTTCTCTTGGTATTGTGTTACTGCTGCAGCAGTGGTGTTTCTGGTTAGGGTTTATCTGTTGGTTCTAGTGTGGGCTTTCCATAATCATTTTCTCTAAGAAAATGTTAGTGTGCTCAGGGGTGGCATAGTGAATGCCTATGATTGGGTGACAATGATGTGACATTGTCTATGGTTAAATGAGCATACCGAAATTTTAACATGGAATCAGAGCTAGTTTCCTTCGTAACAATCAAACTGTTGGAAGGAAGATCCTTAGTTCACCCCCTTTTCAAGCACGTTGAGCACTTATTGAACCCACCAAGAAGGTATCCTTAGTAGGGCGCATCTTTTCCTTGGATCATATCTGGAATTTTCTGAAGTTGAGAAATTAGGGTTTTCTCATAAAACCCAAGGTTTGTAGTACCAGTTACAATTATAGTACCAGTTGCAGTTGCATTGCTAGTTGCTTCGTGCCAGTTGCTTCGTACCAGTTGCAATGCCAATTGTAGCACAAGTTGCTGCACCTGTTGCAGTGAAAGTTTCTGTGAAGTGTTGGGCCTAACTTTTAGTTGTCCTAATGCGCCCTACCCTAGCACATATCTAACTACTTTTAGATTACAATTTGGAGCACTTTGAAGTTTTATGATTCTTCGTTGCTTGTTGCTGTTTTCCACTCCTGCCAGAGGTACGCACTTGTATATTTTTAAACTGCATCACTATATTGAGGGTGTTTTTAGGAGAAGGGATCTTTTGTTCAAGAAAAAATTGTAGATCCAAAGGGATTTCAGATCCGACACATTCAGAGGAACAACACAATCCAGGATTAATTGTTTTGACATGCCTCGACATGCCTTGACATGCCTCTAGTTGTTATAGAATTATTATGATCTATTGAAGTTATGATTATCATACTTGTTAGCACATAGGATGCATAAGAGTCAAATTTTTTAAGCTTCTAGGTTTGAGTCATAGGTTCATTTTATTTTAAGTTTTTTGAGTCATGTCTTATGTCAATAAATCATGTTTTGATTATTTCATGAATCAAGAAAACTGATCATAGTCCATGTGAGAGTCTTGGTGTCATGATAGTGGTCATCATCATTAGAGAAAAAGGGGAAAGTGTTGGTCACACCTTTGGTTTAAATCTCATCATTATCAAGTGTTGTGTCTCAAAAGGGTGTACAAAGGGTTTTCATGTCGTATCTAATCATTTGGGGGTCAATTCATATGCCAAGTCAACTTGCTGCAAACTCTCCTCAAAGTTTGCAGTGGATTAAGAAAAGTACATTATGCACTAATCACACACCATCATGTTTTGAAAACATGGCAAATGGTATTCTATTTTTTTCAGTGCAATGTATTCATCACTTTTCCTTCAAGTCAATTTTAGAAGGAGGTTTATCATTTTGAAGAAAGTGCGCTGTAAACTGGTTTAAATTGTGGTGCTACAAATTTCCTGTAGCAGATTGAAGGTGGATTAAAGGCTTAAAGGAACTGTCAGTTTAGTGCATGCGACAACAACTGAGATTCACATATACCAAGTACCCTGTTTAAATGATCAATTTCATTTCTTGAAGTTTGATCATCATCGAACTCTAATTTCCACAAATTTTCTGCACGCTGCAAACTGTTCCATAGTATTTGCATTGAAAAGCTTCTTTCACTTGGTCATTTTTTACAGTCCTTGTTATCTTAAGAATTTGCAGACCCAAGTATCTTGTTTTTTATACCAAATATCAGTTGCATACCTTTTCTATGGCCATGACCCTATCTGTTGTGAATACTAGCTAGTGCTATGAACTGTTTCCATTGTACGTGTTGCAAATTAGTTGCGCTATGAACCCTCTATTTTTATAATTTGAAAAAACCCTCACTGAAAGTCTTTTCTTTAAGGTTTGAAATATAATCTTGTCCAAATATTTTTCCTTTCATACCTGTCACTTTGTAAATTCTTCTGATAAGAAACCCTAGTCTAAAAACCATCCGCTACAAACTTCGTATGCGTGCTGCAAACTGAGAAACTGCGTTGCTAATGCTATGTTTCACATAGCTGCCTGATTTAGCCTGTGTTAGATTTTTAATTAGTGCAGGGGTTGTCATCCTTTTTTCCCATCTCTTATTTTTGTAGCAAACCTTGTTTTTTCAAATATCAAACAGTCAAAACCTAATTCATGAGTTTTCATCATTAGTTGGTAGCACCTGTTATCAAAAGGAGAAACATTTTAAATAAGATATCATGGACAATAAAGAAGGTAAGAAAGTTCACAAAGGAGAAGAAATTGCCAGGGCTGAGCCCCATGACTTGCACCTTATGAATTCTAAACCATTTTTCAAAGAAGCATTTCAAAGAGTGGGATGCCTGGTTTTTTGTGAGAAAATGCAAAGAGGACATCCCGAGGTTGGCAAGCAGTTTACACTGAATTTCAGTGGGACAAAGACTAAAGTGGGTGCATTGGAGTTTGAGGTTTCAGAGAATTCTATTTCTATAGCCACAAAGATACCTGTTTAGGTTGAAAAATTGTTTAAAGCCATGTCCTTGAATTCTACATTTTCTAAGGAGTTCCTAAAACCTGAATATCAAGGAGACAAACCTATCCAAGGGAGTGCAAAGAAGTCATATGCTGGAGTATTTTGGAAAAATGCTTAGAGTTATTTAGAGGTATTTCACTTGTGAAAGAAGGTTCAATATGGTATACCGATACCATATTAGATTGTTTATGCATTTTACTGGGAAATAGTTCATGAACCTACCCTTTGATCTATTCAAAAGCATTGGGAAGATGTCAAATAGAGTTCAAGCTAAATCTAAGTAGGTGGATACCAATGTTTTTCTCTGGGTCTGATTAAAATGCTAGTATTGGAAGAGTTGAAGAAGACCAATACTGATTGGGATGCTTTCCTAGTTGTATCAGGCTTTCAACCAAATGTTGTTCATACATCATAGTCAAAGAGACAAACACCTACTCCTGCTGAGAAGAATGTGCACTCAGAGTCAAGTAAAAAGAGGAAGATGACCAAAAGGGATAAGTCCATTCATTCTACTAATAAGACAGTTGAATGTCCTTCACAACCTCATGATGAAGAAACTTCTCCTGTGGCAGGGTCTGCACCTATGGGAACACCTTGTGGTAAAACAAAGAATCTGAAGGGAAATAATCTTTTATTTTCTTCACCTGTTGCTGTAGAAGCTGTCAAACATATAATACCTATCACTAGATTAGAAACAAAGCAACATTCCTCTTTAGAAGAAGGTACATCCATGGCATCAACTCAACCAATAGAAAAAACTAAGCCTCTAAAAAAGCAAATAGGAATCATTCAGATCAAGTCTCCTTCTGATGAGAGGGAGCCCACTTTTAAAAGGCTTAGGAAGCATTTGAAAGAGGAAAAGGATGAAAATGAAAAACTGAAGAAAGAAAATCTGCATGCCAAGATCCAACTTAAGAAATTTATAGATATGGGTGAAGAAACTATTAAGAAGGAAAAACACTGGGTTAAAATATCCATATCTCTGCATAGGAAGATGAAGAATGTGTACATATTGAATAGATCCCATCAAGCCGAAAAAAGGAAGCTGAAGGAGGAAGTGCAAAAATTGAGGGAACAAAATGTGAAACAAAACCTGGACATGTTGGCATGAGTGGTCACTAGGAGAAGGAGATGAGGCATCATTTCTGCATCAACATCAATTTTTTGCTATGATGTATTTTGTTTTGCAGGCTTATAACCATGAGGAATGATTTTGTCTTAGGTTGCTATTATCATATTCATATGAATTTTTGCAAATGTTACTTTATGTTTCAGAAGGTTGTAGTAGGTGTCAAAGAAAGATTTGAATGATTTTTCATAGTTTGAATATCAAATGACAAGTTTGAGGGAAAAATTACACCTATAGGAAAGTTCACAGTGGGTGCTGTTGAAGGTGTTGCAAGTTGGTTATTTTGGAACAGTTTGCAACACAAGCACTACAAGCCTGTCAGTTACGTATATTTTGAGCTTTTGAAGGTTGCCAGTTGTCAGATAAGGTTCATATAGCTTCCCAAGGATCAGTTGGAAATCAAAGGACACCTGCCCCAAGGATCTAGTTTTAGTTAAGCTACATGCAACGAGTTGGAAGTAGTTTCATTCAATGCTGCCAACAACATCCTATTATATAACATCTTGTTAGTTTTTTGTTGATTACTCATTGCCATGCCTCTATAAGGCGCATGATCTTATGTAGGAGCTAGTTTGTGAGATCTAGGAGCATTTTTGAATATATGTGGCTATAAAAAGTGTAATGTAACTCCATTAGAGGGTTCGAATGGTGGTAGAGTGATACTCATATCTTTATTTTCAATTGTAACAGAGTTTCCAGACTGTATGTATCAGATTTAAAAATCATGAATAATGAATGATCAATTTCTTCTTTTACCGTCACACTTGTGTTTCAATATCACTTTGATGCTATCTATTGATGAAGGGTTCATCCTAGTGCTTGTTCCTTAATGCAGTGAATGATTTACCATTCTTTATTGGTGCAAGTGTTATCAAGATGGTCTCTTATTGATTAGGAGGTTCCTATTTGATGAGATTTCTGCTATATATGTTTCATAATTTCCTGATGTAATCTAATGAATGTCTTTCATATTTCCTTCTAAGTCTTCCATCTTTCCATTTGATATTCTAAATGCTAATCTAAGACTATTCAATCCTTGCTTGCTGGTGTGTATTTTATGGAGGTTTTGTGTTGATATTTTAAACTGAGTGTGTCACCCATTTTCTACACATTGAAAAGCATTATTATCTTTAACAAACCTACAATTTTCTAATGGGTATTAGGCTAACACCTACAACAGTCTAGGTGATACTTCTAGTACTAAAATTTTTGGGGCCATTGTCGTGGAGGAAAATTTGAAGATCTTTCCTTGGGATGTATGACAAGGACACTGCTGATTTTGTTGGTGTACAAAAATCAGTAAACAAAACGACTGCAATAGTCCACCCGAGGAATCCAAAGTTCAGTTGTGGCTCCTAAGAGAAGGCATACGAGGGATAACCCACAATAACCTCTGGCTACACCTGAACCTGATCCAAAAAAAATCATTAAGAAGGGAAAAGATTTGTAAGGAGCCTCCTCTTCTAAATCTTCAAGTATTTCTGAAGACCTATGCAACTCTATTTTTCATACACCAGTTGCTGTTTATGAGATTCCTCATTTACATGTAGCTGAAACTCCTGTAAATTCAGAATTAGAAAATCTTTTTGTTGAATACATACCTTTTTCTCCTGACTTGAAAGAAGAAAGTCTAGAAAGATTTTATTTTCTTGCATCTCCTAAAATTGTTAATTGGTTTAGACTTGAAATTTTGGAAGATTTTCCTTCCGTAGGTTCTCCAAATCCTCATTCATTTAATTTTCCTGTAACCAAAGGAGAAGGAACCTCACTTTCTGTTAAAATCTCCTCAGATATACCCAAGTCCAAGACAACTTCTGTTAAGTCTAAATCTTCTTCACCCCATACTCCTCCTTTTTCAAAACCTCCTGTTATACATACTTCATTTTCACCTGAAAAATCACCTGTTACTTCCCCGAAAAGTCAGAGTCCTCCTTTTCCAAATCAAATGGTAGGCGTTAATCCTCCTCAGAACAGAATGTATGCCATTGTGGCTACTAGGTATGCACCATTAATGCTTCCTTATCCCATGAATTATCTCCCAGTCGGAGATTACCTTAATTACATGCCAAAATTTACTGGAGAAGAAGATATTACTGTAGAAGAACATCTTGTTTCATTTTACAGTTATGCAAATAATTTGAACATTGAAAATGAAGATGTTTGGATGAGGGTCTTTGTGCAAAGCCTAGATGGGGAATCCTGTAAGTGGTTTAGAATTTTATCCCCTGGATCAATAGATGGAATTGAGGCCCTGGATGATATGCCTTTTTAAGGCATTGGGGTGACAAAAAATATTTCTTGTATTACATGACAAAATTTGGGGCTCTCAAGAGGAAAGAGGGAGAATCTGTGTCAGATTTCTCAAAAATATTTAACAAGATGTACAAAAAAATTCCTACTGATATTAATCCCACTGAGATCTCTGCAAAAATAACTTATGCAAGTGATTTTGACCTAGAATTCTGTCTATTTTTGAGAGAAAGAAGGTCTGCAACATTGTCTCATATGCCAGATGCTGCCCTGGAGGTTGAATCAAATATACTAGCAACATATAAGTTGAGGGGAAGATATGACATAGATAGGATAAAACAGAAAAAAAAAAGCTTCATCTTCAGATGCTTCAGGTATTGATCCCAAGGTCGATGAATTGATCGAGTTGGTTAAGTCATTATTTGCAGAGATGGAAAGGTTAAATCTTGAAGGGAGACACGCTAATAGAAATACTCAAGACTTTGGAAACAAAAATCGACTTAGAAGGCCGGACAATACACCTCAAATTTTGCAGAGAGATCAAAGAAACAGGGAAGATTAGAAAGTTCAAGATCCTCTATAGAAAAAAATGGTTGATGATGAAGACCAACAAATTCATTGTCTGGGAGACACAACTGCCTCTCCTCATTTAACACAGACTGCATATGAAGAGTCCTTGATGTGCAACCAGTTAGATGAGTTATGTAAAGGAGAAACAATCAATCAAGCTGAAGCTCAAAACAAGTATAATATAAGATCAAAACAAAAGGATGGAAAACCAAGTGCATCTACTCATCCTAAAAATACAGATACTCCTTTAAAAGTTGTGGCTGCACCCAATAAATAAGAAGGAGAGCATAAAAATCATCCCATTATCAAGGCTCCTTCTCAAGAGGTAAAAGAAATCCAAAAATCCCATTCTTATTTTAATTTTGAGAATGAAATCCAGAAAATCAAGATTCCTGTCCCACTCCTAGAATTGATGAAAAATGAAGACTTAAAAAAATCTGTCTCAAATATCTTACAGTGTGAATCTTATCCCCCTTCATCGGATTCAATTAACTTGCAGGATGAGAAGCCTGCAGTTATATTAGGACCACTGGTAGAAGACATAGATGATTCTTCTCCCCCATTTTACACTTCTTTGAATGTGCATGAATTTTTTTTGCACAATTGTCTTATGGATTTAGGTGCATCACATAACCTTATTCCTAAGGTTGGCATGGATGAATTGGCCCAAGAAATCACTAAATCTTATCATGACTTGTATTCTTTTGACTCAAGGAAATTAAAATGTCTTGGAGCTATTAAATATCTAATTGTCACACTTTTCCAATTACCTATGAAAAGCATGGTCATGGACATTGTAGTTGTGGATGTACCCCCCAAATTTGAGATGTTTCTATCTATATCATGGATCAAGAGGTTAGGAGGAACTTTACAAATGGATCTTTCTTATGCTACCATACTAGTCTTTGGGGGTGAGCATAGGAGACTATATAGAGAAGATCAACTCACATATATCATAAGTGATGAGAGCAACCCAAAAAATCATCCCATATATGCTGTTGATACTGATTTTTGGTATAGTATTATTCATCTTACCGAGACCCCTCAACCATCTTTAGAGATACAAAATTAGTCATCAGCAAAATGTGAAATAACTAGACATGGTGTTCAATTTTGGAAGATGTATTTTGATGGTGCATCTTTCAAGGATAGTGTTGGTGCTGGGGTAGTTTTCATTTCTCCCTCTCAGAATGTCACAAATTTTTACTTCAAGCTTTAATTTGAAACAAAAAACAATATTTTAGAATATGAAGCCTTAGTTTTGGGGCTTAGCACTGCGAATGACATGAAAATTGAGGGACTGCCAATATTTGGAGATGCAGAACTGATTGTGCATCAAGTAAAAAATATCTATCAAACAAAACATAATAGACTGAAAGATTATAGTAATGATGTTTGAGACCTCATTGATAACTTCTTCTCAACCTTCAACATATATTTTGTTCCCAGAGAGGCTAATACACTAGCCAATTCCTTAGTTGTTTCTTCCAACAATTTTAAAATTCCCCTACCTCCCAAACCTAAGTATAATGTTGAGGTAAAACACATACCTTCTATACCTAATAATGTCAAGCACTGGAAGGTTTTTGAAGATGATAAATAAATAAAAAGGTTTTTGGAAATAGTGGATGAATATTCTGCCCTGCATATTGACCAAGATTCAGATGATGATAAAAATCTGCATGTTGATAAATTTCTGAACAAAATTGCAGATCATAAAATTGTTTAATTTCCTAGCAATCACATTCCTAAAGGATTGGTTCCTTTAGAGAGGATCTTTGATAATAATGATATTTTTGTGAAGGTGAGTAGTTCTAAAGAAAATTCATATATGATAGACTGTAATTTAGGCTCTGAAGAAGAACCCAAATATGTTAAACTGTCCAATAGCCTATTAGAAGATCAGAAGGCTGGATATGTCAAATTGTTGAAAGAATTTTTTGATGTGTTTGCATGGAAGAATGAAGACCTGGAGACTTATGATACTAGGATCATTGAGCATAGGATAACTTTGAAATATGACACTAATCCTTTCAGACAAAATCTCAGGGAGATTAACCCAATGCTGTTTCCTATTATGGAGAAAGAGGTCAAGAAGTTGCTTGATGCCCAAATCATTATACCTATGAGGTATTCTAATTGGGTAGCTAATTTGGTCCATGTCAGAAAGAAGAATGGTGAGATCATGATTTTTGTTGACTTTAGGAACCTAAATAGGTGTTCTAGAAAAGATAAATACCCTTTACCCAAAGTGGAACACATTTTTCAAAGGGTGATAGGCTCAGTGAGGATTTCAATGATTGATGGGTTTTCGGGATACAATCAGATTTCTATGTTTCCAGAGGACAGAGAGAAGACAACATTCACCACTCCCTGGGGTACATTCATGTATTCCAAGATTCCATTCAGTCTTATGAATGAAGGGGAAACTTTCCAATGTGCAATTAACATTGCAATTATTGGAGATAAAGATAAGTTTGTGGTTATCTATCTGGATGATATTACTTCCAAGTCTGATCAAGAGCATTACCAACATCTAAAGAAGGTTTTTTTGAAGTGCAAAAAGTATGGGATCTCCCTAATCCCAAAAAGTCTATTTTTTCCATGAAGGAGGGTAAGTTGCTAGGACACATTGTCTAAACTGAAGGAGTAAATATTGACCCCAATAGAGTAGATGCTCTCAAAACCCTTTATCTTCCAAGGTCTAAGAAATAAATTTAGTCGTTCTTAGGAAAGATAAAATCTTTGAGGAGATTTATATCTAACTTTGTTGAGTTAGTGAAATTCATCACTACCATGTTGAGAAAAGGAAACGAAGTAAAGTGGACACCAGAAGCTAGGAGTTATTTTGAGTAGATAAAGCAAGCATTGGCCAATGCTCCTGTTCTGATCAGTCCTGACTGCTCAAAGGAATTTTTGATTTTTTATTTTTCCTCCAATGATACACTAGATGTTGTCCTTCTTCAGAAGAATTCAGATGGAATGGAGCAACCTATTACCTTCTTTATTAGGGTCTTGAGAGATGATGAAGTTAGGTATGATATTATGGAGAAAAAATCTTATTCTTTAGTCAAAGCTCTTAAGGCTTTCAGGGTATATGTTCTTCATTCAAAAATCATTACTTATGTTCCTTCAAGTTCTGTTAAAGAAATTCTGATTGAACTTGATATAGATGGGAAAAGAAGCAAGTTGATTGCTAATATTTTAGAGTTTGATCTAGAGGTGAAGCCCACCAAGCTGGTAAAAGTTCAGGGATTGGCTAGATTGCTAGCTGAGTCAAATTGTAAGGCATTGGGAGTAAATTTTATGAGCACTATCTCGATGAATCAACAGTATGATATTCATAACAACAACTTGAAAATAAACTCAAATTTGACAAAATGCAGAGGGTATAAGGACATCATCTATTTCATGGAAAATTTGCAGCCTCCTGCCGGACTTGAGAAGACCAAGGTAAGAGCTTTGAAACTTAAAGTAGTTAGGTATTGTATTGTTGATCAGATTCTATATTGGAAGGATCCTTCAGGGGTTCTTTTAAGATGTTTAGATCCAGAGGAGGAAAAACAAATTATGACTGAATTTCATGGGAGTTTATGTGGAGGTCATAGTTTCTGGAGAACCACAACATACAAGATACTCA
>SNQJ01S0214104.1:0-15678 GCA_010110895.2 Picea sitchensis | reverse complement strand
AAAGATTATAGTAATGATGTTTGAGACCTCATTGATAACTTCTTCTCAACCTTCAACATATATTTTGTTCCCAGAGAGGCTAATACACTAGCCAATTCCTTAGTTGTTTCTTCCAACAATTTTAAAATTCCCCTACCTCCCAAACCTAAGTATAATGTTGAGGTAAAACACATACCTTCTATACCTAATAATGTCAAGCACTGGAAGGTTTTTGAAGATGATAAATAAATAAAAAGGTTTTTGGAAATAGTGGATGAATATTCTGCCCTGCATATTGACCAAGATTCAGATGATGATAAAAATCTGCATGTTGATAAATTTCTGAACAAAATTGCAGATCATAAAATTGTTTAATTTCCTAGCAATCACATTCCTAAAGGATTGGTTCCTTTAGAGAGGATCTTTGATAATAATGATATTTTTGTGAAGGTGAGTAGTTCTAAAGAAAATTCATATATGATAGACTGTAATTTAGGCTCTGAAGAAGAACCCAAATATGTTAAACTGTCCAATAGCCTATTAGAAGATCAGAAGGCTGGATATGTCAAATTGTTGAAAGAATTTTTTGATGTGTTTGCATGGAAGAATGAAGACCTGGAGACTTATGATACTAGGATCATTGAGCATAGGATAACTTTGAAATATGACACTAATCCTTTCAGACAAAATCTCAGGGAGATTAACCCAATGCTGTTTCCTATTATGGAGAAAGAGGTCAAGAAGTTGCTTGATGCCCAAATCATTATACCTATGAGGTATTCTAATTGGGTAGCTAATTTGGTCCATGTCAGAAAGAAGAATGGTGAGATCATGATTTTTGTTGACTTTAGGAACCTAAATAGGTGTTCTAGAAAAGATAAATACCCTTTACCCAAAGTGGAACACATTTTTCAAAGGGTGATAGGCTCAGTGAGGATTTCAATGATTGATGGGTTTTCGGGATACAATCAGATTTCTATGTTTCCAGAGGACAGAGAGAAGACAACATTCACCACTCCCTGGGGTACATTCATGTATTCCAAGATTCCATTCAGTCTTATGAATGAAGGGGAAACTTTCCAATGTGCAATTAACATTGCAATTATTGGAGATAAAGATAAGTTTGTGGTTATCTATCTGGATGATATTACTTCCAAGTCTGATCAAGAGCATTACCAACATCTAAAGAAGGTTTTTTTGAAGTGCAAAAAGTATGGGATCTCCCTAATCCCAAAAAGTCTATTTTTTCCATGAAGGAGGGTAAGTTGCTAGGACACATTGTCTAAACTGAAGGAGTAAATATTGACCCCAATAGAGTAGATGCTCTCAAAACCCTTTATCTTCCAAGGTCTAAGAAATAAATTTAGTCGTTCTTAGGAAAGATAAAATCTTTGAGGAGATTTATATCTAACTTTGTTGAGTTAGTGAAATTCATCACTACCATGTTGAGAAAAGGAAACGAAGTAAAGTGGACACCAGAAGCTAGGAGTTATTTTGAGTAGATAAAGCAAGCATTGGCCAATGCTCCTGTTCTGATCAGTCCTGACTGCTCAAAGGAATTTTTGATTTTTTATTTTTCCTCCAATGATACACTAGATGTTGTCCTTCTTCAGAAGAATTCAGATGGAATGGAGCAACCTATTACCTTCTTTATTAGGGTCTTGAGAGATGATGAAGTTAGGTATGATATTATGGAGAAAAAATCTTATTCTTTAGTCAAAGCTCTTAAGGCTTTCAGGGTATATGTTCTTCATTCAAAAATCATTACTTATGTTCCTTCAAGTTCTGTTAAAGAAATTCTGATTGAACTTGATATAGATGGGAAAAGAAGCAAGTTGATTGCTAATATTTTAGAGTTTGATCTAGAGGTGAAGCCCACCAAGCTGGTAAAAGTTCAGGGATTGGCTAGATTGCTAGCTGAGTCAAATTGTAAGGCATTGGGAGTAAATTTTATGAGCACTATCTCGATGAATCAACAGTATGATATTCATAACAACAACTTGAAAATAAACTCAAATTTGACAAAATGCAGAGGGTATAAGGACATCATCTATTTCATGGAAAATTTGCAGCCTCCTGCCGGACTTGAGAAGACCAAGGTAAGAGCTTTGAAACTTAAAGTAGTTAGGTATTGTATTGTTGATCAGATTCTATATTGGAAGGATCCTTCAGGGGTTCTTTTAAGATGTTTAGATCCAGAGGAGGAAAAACAAATTATGACTGAATTTCATGGGAGTTTATGTGGAGGTCATAGTTTCTGGAGAACCACAACATACAAGATACTCAAAGCTAGGTATTTTTGTCCTATTTTATTCACTAATGTGTGTGCAAAGATCAAAACATGTGACAAATTCCATAAATTCTTAGGTAAACTATAGCACAAGTCTTTTCCTATGAAACATTGTGGTATCTAGCCCTTTCTATTAGTGGGGATTAGACTTTATTAGAGAAATTCATCCATCCTCAAGTGGTCAACACCATTGGATTTTGACTGCTACTGATTACTTTACCAAATGGATAGAATCCATTCCCACCAGGAATGAAACACACAAAGTAATAATTATTTTTTTGGAAGATATTTTGTCAAGGTTTGGTTGCCCAAATAAAATTGTCACTAATAATGTAACAACTTTCAAAGATGAGCCCCTGATGAATTTTTGTGAAAACTTTGGTATTCAACTTATCCATTCCACTCCATACTACCCTCAAGGTAATGGATTAGCATAATCCTCCAACAAAATCTTAGTAAATATTATCAAAACGTTACTGGAAGACAATAAGAAGTCATGGGATTCTAAGTTGAAGTTTTCCCTCTGGGAAGACAAAGTAACCACCAAGAGGTGAATTGGCACCACACATTTTAGGTGGTTTATGGAACTAAAACTGTTTTCCCTGCTCAGTTATCTTTACCTAAGTAAAAATTCCTTCAATATCAAGAAGGGGAACCATATGACATGATCAGAAGGATGCATCAACATGTGGAAGTGCAACAAACCAGAGAGAAGTTGTTTGAAAAGCACAGAGTCATCAACAAAAAATCAAAGTAATTTTTGACAAGAAGGTGAAGACGCAATATTTTTAGCTTGGATACCTAGTACTCAAGTGGGATGCTTATAGGAACGATAAAGGAATACATGGTAAATTAAACTCTTTGGGTTGGTCCTTTTAAAATTTCTGAAGTTTTGCAAAACAATACTTTTAAGATGCAGAATTTAGAGGATGATGAAATTTCTGGTGGCCCAGTCAATGGTAATTTTCTCAAAAAATACTTTTTATAAAAGCAATGGGTGGCTTCATTTCATTGCAAATACTGGTCTGTTTAGTTAGTTTTCTTTTATTTTAACAACGACTCCTTTCCCAATGGATAAGGTGCTAGAACTGCAATGTTCTTGGAGTCTTATAGGGAGGTCTTCATTCCCTGTGGAGCCAAATGTTATCACATATGATGTATAGGGGTCAAATATTTTAAGCTTCTAGGTTTGAGTCACATGGTCATTTTATTTTAGGTTTTTTGAGTCATGTCTTATGTCAATAAATCATGTTTTGATTATTTTATGAGTCAAGAAAACTGATCATAGTCCATGTGAGAGTCTTGGTGTCATGATAGTGGTCATCATCATTAGAGAAAAAGGGGAAAGTGTTGGTCACACCTTTGGTTTAAATCTCATCATTATAAAGTTTTGTGTCTCAAAGGGGTGTACAAATGGTTTTCATGTCATATCCCATTTGGGGGTCATGTCATATGTCAAGTCAACCTGCTACAAACTCTGCTCAAAGTTCGCAGCGGATCAAGAAAAGTACATTATGCACTACTCACACACCATCATGTTTTGGAAACATGGAAAATGGTATTCTATTGTTTTCAATGCCATCTTTTCATCAATTTTCCTTCAAGTTAGTTTCAGAAGGAGGTTTATTATTTTGAACAAAGTGCGTTGCAAACTAGTTTAAATTGTGGCGCTAAAAATTTCCTGTAGCAGATTGAATGCAGATTAAAGGATTAAAGGAACTGTCAATTTAGTGCATGTGACAACAACTGAGCTTCACATATACCAGGTACCCTGTTTAGATGCTCAATTTAATTTCCTGAATGTTGATCATAATCAAACTCTAATTTCTTTTTATAGCCCTAAATTGCTCTACACATGCATACATGGCCTTGGCCCTCTTGCATTTTTTTTCAAAGAACTGCTAAGTAGCTCTTCTTAAAAAACCATTTTTTAGAATATGTATGCGCCCTGCACCATTAATTCCCACATACATATGCTTGCTGCACCACTACAATTCGCATACATACTCATGTTGCACCATTACAACCTGCGTATACTTGAAAAAGTTGCAAAAAATAAAAAGTTGCAAGGAATTTATTGAAATTGACGGCCGATGGGTAGTTTCCCAACTAATCCACTTTCTATAGCCCGTCACCCAACCAAATAAACATCCTTTTGTCATATAAAATTAGGTGTTGGGGTCTCATTTCACATCTAAGCTTAAGAACAATGAAACTCTGCCCGATTTCACTTCCCCTCCTTGCCCAAGATATTGCTGACTTTTGTGAGAAATTGCCTCAACATTTCCTCATTAGCCCCCTTAGATCAAAAGGTTGAGAGGAGAAGTTCATACAAGGTGCACTTGGAACTTGGTGAAGAGGAGCCTAGACCAGTTTCATGGAACGATGACCGAATTAGATTGTAAAGGTATAATCTTTGTGTTATTAATAAAATAATTACATTTTCCTGTCCCAAATGATGGTGTCTTGAATACTTTTATCGATTTATGATTGACATTCTAACATATAAAACTAACTTATATATGGAAAAGCATGCTTGTAGTTCTTTGTTTGTCAATCTTTGGATGCAGGTCAACCCTGGGAGGAGGCGTGCAATCAGTGGAACTTCCAAGTGTAAGGAGGTCATAACTAGACATGGGATTAGAGGTATAGTTACCTGATATCCTTTTTCTCTGCTTTCTTTATATTAGTTTTGGTATGTTTGGGGTAGTATAGAGAATTAATTATCTTTTAGACAGTTAATCGATCTTCCTAAATTATGAACACTGGTGTAGTTAAAGGGGGGTTTTTCCCGCTAGCATTGCTGCGATTTTTGTGCATGCTGCAAATTGTTCCATAGTATTTTCACTGCAAAACTCCTTTCACTTGGTCAATTTTTATAGTCCTTGTTATCTTAAGAATTTGCAAACCCAAGTCTCTTGTTTTTAATACCAAATATCAGTTGCAACCCTTTTATATGGCGATGACCCTATCTGCTGCGAATTCTGGCTAGTGCTATGAACTATTTCCATTGTATGTGCTGCAAATTAGTTGCACTACGAACCCTCTATTTTTCCAATTTGACAAAACCCTCGCTGACAGTCTTTTATTTCAGGTTTGAAATATCATCTTGTCCAAATATTTTTCCTTTCATACCTGTAACTTTTTAAAGTCTTTTGATAAGAAACCCTAGTCTAAAAACCATCCGCTACAAACTTCATATGCCCACTGCAAATTGAGAAACTGTGCTACTAATGCTCCGTTTCACATAGCTTCCCTATTTAGCCCATGTTAGAGTTTTACTTAGTGTAGGGGTTGTCATCCTTTTTTCCCATCTCTTATTTTTGTAGCAAACCCTGTTTTTGCAAATATCAAACAGTCAAAACCTAATTCATCATTTTTCATCATTAGTTGGTAGTAACTATTATCAAAAGGAGAAAGGTTTTAAATCAGATATCATGAACAATCGGCAAGGTAAGAAAGTTCACAAAGAAGGAGAATTTGTCAGGGCTGAGCCCCATGACTTGAAGCTTATAAATTCTGAACCATTTTTCAAAGAAGCATTTTAGAGAGTGGGCTGCCTGTTTTTTTTGTGAGAAAATGCAAAGAGGACATCCCGAGGTTGCCAAGAAGTTTGCACTAAATTTCAGTGGGACAAAGACT
This sequence comes from Picea sitchensis, assembly GCA_010110895.2. Lineage (NCBI taxonomy): Eukaryota > Viridiplantae > Streptophyta > Pinopsida > Pinales > Pinaceae > Picea > Picea sitchensis. Next base: position 9,767 of record SNQJ01S0214104.1, on the reverse strand, counting down.
AAAGTGGGTGCATTGGAGTTTGAGGTTTTAGAGCAGTCTATTTCTATAGCCACATAGATACCTGTTGAGGGTGAAAAATGGTTTAAAGCCATGTCCTTGAATTCTACATTTTCTAAGGAGTTCCTAAAACCTAAATATCAAGGAGACAACTTATCCAAGGGAGTGCCAAAAAGTCATATGCTGGAGTATTTTGAAAAAATGATCAGAGTTATTCAGAGGTATTTCACTTGTGAAGGAAGGTTCAATATGGTATACCAATACCATATTAGATTGTTACTACATTTTATTGGGAAAGAGTCCATGAACCTACCCCTTTATCTATTTAGAAGCATTGACAAGATGTCAGATAGAGTCCAAGCTAAATCTAAGCAGGTGGATACCAATGTTTTTCATTTGGGTTTGATCAAAATGCTAGTATTGGAAGAGTTGAAGAAGACCAATACTATTTGGGATTATTTCCTAGCTGCATTGGGATTTTAGCCAGATGTTGTTCATACAACACAATCAAAGAGATAAACACCTACTCCTACTGAGAATACTGTGCACTCAGAGTCAAGTAAAAAGAGGAAGATGAACAAAAGGGATAAGTCCATTTAGTCTACTGATAAGACAACTGAAGGTACTTCACAACCTCCTGATGAATACACTTCTCCAGTGGCAGAGTCTGCACCTATGGGAACAACCTCTAGTAAAACAAAGAGTCTGAAGGGAAAGAAGCTTGTATTTTCTTCACCCGTTGCTGTAGAAGTTGTCAAGCCTAGAAGACCTATCAGTAGATCAACAACAAATCAACATTCCTTTGTATAAGAAGGTACATCCAGGGCATCAACTCAGCGAACAGACAAAACTGAGCCTCTAAAAAAGAAAATAGGAATCATTCATATCAAGTCTCATTTTGATGAGAGGGATCCCACTTTTAAAAGGCTTAGGAAGCAGTTGAAACATGCAAAGGCTGAAAATTAATAATTGAAGAAAGAAAATATGCATGCCAAGATCTAGCTTAATGATTTGAAAATTTCAGGATCTTTTTAACATGTATTTAACTTGAGATTTGAATCATTAACATCATAAAAATGCTTGATAAATGAATTGGAAATGATTAAAAAATGCATAAAAATATTTGCAAAACCAGATAAATAAGACTACAGATGATAACGAAGTTCACCAGACCCCCTGGCTACGTCTCCAGGCCCCTTCCAATGAGAAATCCGTTCTTTATTAGTCTTCAAAAAGAATTACAAATGAGTGTTCTGGAAACCCCCCTGTTTTCTGTCAGTCGAAACAAAAAATAAACAACAACACTGAATTACTTGCGAAATTCTGAGAAAAATGAGTATAAAATCGACTATATTTTCCCGAGGCCTCCTCTAGCATGAAAAACGAGACAACCTTCATGCAAATAAGATAAAAATGTACCAAATGTACAAAATATTCTTTGGTATCTGTGCCCATTAATGGCATGTACTGTACCTTGCCTCAGTCTCTATGCAATCAGCGTTCCGCACTCCTTCCTCTGGTTGGAATCATGGTTTCCCTTTAAACTACTCGACGCTTGCAAGTTAAAAGGTTTTCCCTCCACTCTTCATTCAACGGTGGGTCGGTGATCCAATGGTAATGTGTGGAGTTATTTGGGGAGAGATACCGATGTCAAATCCATGAGCCCCTCCTCCCTTCGTGCATTTTAGAGTGGTTTCTTGTATTTAAGGTTGACACACCATAATATATGGTTGACACATTTAGTTCACCGCTTCACATTTATGATATGGTTGACACAAATAAATTTTAGTTGTAATATGGTAAAGTTTGACTCGGTGGTATGGTTCCATGTTAACATATGGTTGGTTATGGTATTGGTCCATGTTATATGCAATAACATCTATGCAATGGGGCCTTGGTGTTGGCATGGGGTCGAGGGCTAAGCCCTTGGTCCCCCCATTCTTTTTTTTCCATAACCTTAACTTATAAAACCTTAAACTTTATAAATTTTTTTACCATATTTAACCATTCATGTCAAAACTTCAAATGCTGATAACTTCTTCATTCAGACACCTTTTCTCATTATTCTTTTTTTCCATAACCTTAACTTATAAAACCTTAAACTTTATAAATTTTTTTACCATATTTAACCATTCATGTCAAAACTTCAAATGATGATAACTTCTTCATTCAGACACCTTTTCACATTAAACAAGTGTCACTGGAAAGATATCGATGAGCCCTACACATCTGCCCACTTTCTTTTCCCTTTTGAAGAATTTTATTCTGAACGACTTTAGAAAGATCCTCCTGGATCAAACCTTCCCACTGGGAAGCTTTTGGGCCACCAAAAGTATAAAATTATTCTGAAAATAAGTGAGGGTATAGCTCCCTCACCCTTCTAGTTTCTATCCACTGTTCTTTGCTTGGATTCATTCCTTTAATCCCCACACAAAGGTATTCCACATCGTCTCTTCATGAAGTCCTAACCTTCTTATCAAGTATGACATCTTCCTGAAGTTCATTAAGATACTTAGGAGCAAACTCATCAACAAAAGGTACTTGTACCGGTTCATCCTGATCCATGATCATAGGAGGCTCATACAATTTCAAGTTTTCCACATTTACGATAGAATACATTTGCATGTAAGGAGGAAAATCTAACTAGAAAGCATTATTACCAACTTTATCCAAAATTGTGAAAGGTCCATACCTGATAGGTTTCAACTTTTTATCTTCCCCCTAGAGTCGGTCTTTGCTTATGTGCAACCAAACTTGATCACCTACTTGAAAGTGATGATCTACCCAGTGCTTGTCATGTCTTGCTTTGTATTTGGCTTGACTTGATTCTACCTATTCCTACACTGCTTAATGAATTACTTGAATATGCTAGATAAACTTCAAGGCTTTATCTGCATCAAATTGTCCATATTCCACTAAATCTTTCCTGAAGACAAAGTCTAAAGGAGAATTTGGTATATAACCAAAACAAGTCTCGAATGGAGACTTATGTGTAGACGAGTGTATGGCCCCGTTGTAGGAATGTTGTACATAATGCAACTGCTCATCCCACAGCTTGGGATGCTTCGCACAATATCCTCGAAGAAGATGTACTACGGTTCTGTTGACCACTTCAGTTTGTCCGACAATTTGTTGATGAAATGTCGTGCTTTTATTCCACTTTGTGTCCATTAGTTCACATAAAGATGACCAAAATTTCCTGAGAAAGAGGGAATCTCGATCTGATACAATAGAAGTAAGTAACCCAAAATGAACCGATACTTGCTGAAAGAATAATTGAGCAGTCAACTCAGCTGTGACCTGCTTCTTACAAGGAATACATATACGCATTTTACTGAACCTATCCACAACAACATACAAGTAGTCATGTCCTTTTCTAGACATAGGAAACCCTCCCACAAAATCCATTGACACACTTTCCCATGGACGAGAAGGAACAAGAAGTGGTGTGTACAAACCCAGTTTTCTATTACTCTATTTACTGGTTTCACACATAACACACCCTTTTACATAATTGGACATTGTTTCATTCATTCGAGGCAATAACAAAACTTATGCATCTGTGCCATAGTTTTTCCTACACCAAAATTCCCTGCAATGAGAGAAGTACGAGCTTCTCTTATTATATGAACTCTTTCACTTTGTGGAATACAGATTTTTCCAAGATGATACAACAACTTATCATGAATATGATAGTTGATTTCTTCATTCTAAGAGCCATGTATTAGTGATTCATAAATTTCTTTTCCATCTTCGTCTTTAGAATACTGTTCAAAATAACTTGAATGAACTAAAGAACTTCTTTGTATGACTATAGAATCATTTGTTGGCGGTCTTGATAACATATCTGCAAATTTGTTCTGAACTCCTTTCTTATATTTAATAACTAAATGAAATTGTTGTAAGAAACCCATCCATCTGAAATGTCTTGATTGTTGTAGCTTAGTTTGTGATTGAAGATATTGTAGTGGTTGATGATCTATATGTATGATTGATTCTTTACCCATTAGGTAATGTTTCTACTTCTTCACACTTTGTACTAATGCATACAATTCTTTGTCAGATGTAGGATAGTTAATTACTGCTTTAGAGAAAGTTTCAGAATGATAGCTTATTGGTTTTTTATGTTGCATTAAGACTGCCCCCATGGCATAACCACTAGCATCAGTCTCTATCTCAATTGGCCGTTGAAGATCTGACAGTGCAAGTACTGGAGCTGTACTTATATTCTCTTTCAAAATGTCGAAGGATTTCTGTGCTTTGCCTTCCCACTGAAAGACTCTGTTTGTACCTATCAAAGCATGTAATGGAGAAACTATAAAGGAGAAGTTTGCAATGAACTTACTCCAATATTGGGCTGCTCCCAAAAGGCTTCTTACTTTGGTTACATTATTTGGCTTAGGCCAATTTACAATTACCTCTACTTTAGAGGGATCAATATTCAATCCCCCCCACCCCCCCCTACAATGTATCCCAAGTAGACTAAAGATGTATTTCCAAACTCACATTTATACATATTCAAATACAATTTATCCCTTACAAGTACATCTAGTACCTGTCTTACATGCTTAATATGTTCTTCCCAAGTATGACCGAAAATTAAAATATCATCTAAGTAAACTATGAAAAAATCATCAATGAATGGTCTAAGCACACCATTCGTCACCCTCATGAATGTCATAGGTGCATTACAAAGCCCAAATGACATTACCATCCATTCATACAATCCTTGCTTAGTTTTAAAAGAAGTCTTCCAAATATCATTATCATGTATTCAAATTTGATGATAGCCACTTCGTAAGTCTAACTTAGTGAAAAAATATTGCATTCTTAAGTTGATCCAAAAGATCATCAATTCTAGGAAGAGGATACCTATTCTTGATAGTGATTCTATTTAGTGCCCTGTAATCCACACACATGCGCCATGTGCCATTCTTCTTTGACACCAAAACAATCGGTGAACCACATGGAGAGGAACTTGGCTGAATGTCCCCTTTTTCAAGCAAATCCTGAACTTGTTTCTTTATCTCTGCATTTTCGATGACCAAGGACTTGTACATACCAATGTTAGGTGGAGGTGCATCCCGCTGTAAGTGAATCTCATGTTGAATTTCTCTTTTAGGAGGTAACCCTTTAGGTTCTTGAAATAAAATATCATAATCAGATACAACTTTAGTCAAGTCCTTTTTTAGTTTAGGATCACATCCTTTAAATCTTCATTTGTTCCATCATCTTTTGCTTTAACAATCATAATAACAAAATTCTTACTGGCATTCACTAACCTCTTCATTTGACTTGCAGAAACTAAGGAAATATTAGTTTTCATGCGATGTGCATGAACAATATACTCAATACCATCTTTAGTGACCTGATATCTGTTATCCTCTTTGTAGAAGAAAACCTTCCTATCATACAGATAAGGACTTCCCAATACAATGCCACATATATCCAATGGAACCACATCTAAATCAACCTCATCAACATATCCAGAAGAAATGGAAAATCTAAGCTTACACTGTCTTGTAACTTGCAACTGTGCATTTTCACATACCCATCCAAGAGGATAAGGTTTTAGGTGTAACTTCGTTTCCAATTTCAATTTTTTAACTATCTCTTCTGAAATTAGATTAGCTTGTGATCCACTATAAAAAAGAGTATCAATTTTTGTGTGTTTAGCGATTACTCTAATATGAAATAACTTACTTCTTTTCCTTTCATCAACAACCGTTTCATATTTTGTACAAGAGGTGGAATGATTATTACCTTTGATTCCCGTAGCAACAATATTTGTTTCATTCCCTGAGTCAGATCCCAAGTCACGTTGCATGAATGCAGCTGTGGTATTCTTATCCTCCTTATTTTGAAACTTCTCAGGCTTGAGTTCCAGATGAAGCTTCCAACACTTGGAAGCATCATGACTCTTTTTCTAACAATGTGAACAACTAGGATTTTCTCCTCCTTTCTTGACTGTAGCAGTTTGTTCACCTTTTCCCTTACCTTTGAACTTGTTTCCATTAGGTTTGTAAGGTTTCTTGGAAATTTTTTCATTAGTGTTCTTTCCCTTAGACTCCATATGAGTTGCTTGAACATAAACTTCATCAAGGTTAGTTGGATTAAACACGAGTATCATATGACGTAGATAGCTATGAAATCCACCTATAAAATTAATAAGAGTTTCTTGAGTATAGAGAGGGATACCCAATAACAAAGCTTGTTTTCATAACTCTTTCATAGAATCTTGCACACTTTGGCCTTTACCTTGTCTCAAATTCTTCTAGTCCATCATTGCCTGTTGCATGTATTCCAACAGATAGAATTGCTTCTTTAATGCTGAAGTAAACTCATACCAAGAGGAAATGGTGTGACCCTTCATGGAAATATCCTCTTGATTTTTTCTCTCCCACCAGATGAGAGCAGTCCCTCCAAGTCAGAGAGAATCCAACTGAATATTTGTGCTATCTTCAATGAACTTTTGAATCCTACAGTATACTTCTATCTGCCTAATCCAATTATCTAGTTTTTCAGCATTAAGTTCTCCATTATAAACATGTAAATCAAATATAATGTCAAGCTTTAATTGAGGCATATTAACTTCAATCCTCTCATTATTTTTCTTCTTCTTATCATCTGAAGAATGAAAAGAACCATCAGTTTCAAATGGAGTAGATGGAGAAGGAGGAGTTTTTGGAGGGTCTTTACCTACTCCTTCTTCTTTACCTTTAACTTGAGATGAACTACCTTGTTCTCCCTTCTTCCGATCTTGTTAAATTTCTTCTACCATCGCTTGCAATCTCATGAAATCTTGGAGAAAATCCCCTTCATATGGATTAGAAGAAGCATTTTCTTCTTCTATTTGAGATGGCATTCTTCCTCTTCTTGAACCAATATCTGGATAAATTTCTTCAAGCTTCCCTTCTCCTCTCTTAAGCTTGGATCTAGCTAACATTCACAATCTCATACACCAATGGTTACACTACTCTGATACCAAATTTGATCTGAAAATTTCAGGGTATTTTTAACCATGTATTTAACTTGAGATTTGAATCATCAACATCATAAAAATGCTTGAAAAATGAATTGGAAATTCTTAAAAAATTGCTCACACATAAGCATAAAAAGATTTGCAAAACCAGATAAATAAGAATGCAGATGATAACGAAGTTCACCAAACCCCCTGGCTACGTCTCTGGGCCCCTTACAATGAGAAAACCATTCTTTATTAGTCTTCAAAAAGGATTACAAATGAATGTTCTGGAAACCTCTATGTTTTCCATCAATTAGAATTAGAAATAAACAACACCACTGAATTCCTTGCAAAATTCTGAGAAAAATGAGTATAAACTCGACTATATCTTCTTGAGGCCTCATCTGGCATGCAAAACGAGACAACCTGCCTGTATATAATACAAAAATGTACCAACTGTACAAACTCTACTTTGGGATCTGCATCCATTAATGGCATGTACTTTACCTTGCCTCGATCTCTGTGCAATCTGCATTCTGCACTCCTTCCCATGGTTGGAATCATGGTTTCTCTTTAAACTACTTAACGCTTGAAACTTAAAAGGATTTCCCTCCGATCTTCATTCAACAGGGCGGTAGTGTCCCAATGGTAATGTGTGGAGTTATTTTGGGAGAGATCCCGGGGTCAAACCCTCGGGCCTCTACTCCCTTTGTGCATTTTGGAGTGGTGGCTTGTATTTAAGGTTAACACACCATAATATGGTTGGTTATGGTATGGCTCCACTTTATATGCAATAACATATATGCAATGGGGTCGGGGGATTATCCCTTGGCCCCCCATTCCTTTTTTCCATAACCTTATAAAACCTTAAACTTTATAATTTTTTTTTACCATATTTAACCATTCATGTCAAAACTTCAAATGTTGATAAATTCTTCATCCATACACCTTTTCGCATGAAACAAGCGTCGTTGGAAAGCTGTCGACGAGCCCTATGCATATGTCCACTTTCTTTTCCATTTTGAAGAGTTTTATTCTAAATAACTTTAGAAAGATCCTCTTGGATCACTTAAGAAAGTTATATATTGGTGAAGAAACTATTAAGAAGGAAAAACATTGGGTTAAAAGATGCATATCTCTGTGTAGGAATATGAAGAATCTGTACAGACTGAATAGATCCCATTAAGCCGAAAACAATAAGCTAAAGGAGGAAGTGCTACAATTGAGGGAAAAAAATGTGAAATAAAACCTGGACATGTTGGCACGAGTGGCCACTAGGAGAAGGAGACGAGGCAACATTTCTACATCAACATAAATTTTTTGCTATGATGTATTTTGTTTTGCAGGCTTATAAACCTGAGGAATCATTTTGTCTTAGGTTGCTATTATCATATTCATATGAATTTTTGCAAAGGTTACTTTATGTTTCAGAAGGTTGTAGCAGGTTATAAAGAAAGTTTTGAAGGATTTTGCACAATTTGAATATCAAATGACAAGCTTGAGGGAAAAAGCACACCTACAAGAAAGTTCGCAGTGCGTGCTGTTGAAGGCACTGTGAACTGGTTATTTTGGAATAGTTTGCAGTGCAAGTGCTGCAAACCTGTCGGTTACGTGGATTTTGAGCTGTTGAAGGCTACCAATTGTTAGATAAGGCTCAGATAGCTCCCCAAGGATCAGTTGGACATCAAAGGACACTTTCCCCAAGGATTTAGTTTCAATTAAGATACATGCAATGAGTTGGTTGTAGTTGTATTCAATGTTGCTAACAACATCCTAGAATATAACATCTTGTTGTTTTTTTGTTGATTACTCATTTCCACGCCTCTCTAAGGTGTAGGATCCTATGTAGGAGCTAGATGGCGATTTCTAGAAGTATTTTTGAATGTATTTTGCTATAAAAAGTGTAATGTAACTCCATTAGAGGCTTCAAATGGTGGTAGAGTGATACTCATATCTTTATTTTCATCTGTAACATAGTTTCCAAACTGTATGTATCATATTTAATAATCCTGAATAGTGAATGATCAATTTCTTCTTTTACTGTCAGATTTGTGTTTCAATATCACTTTGATGCTAGCTATTGATGAAGGGTTCATCCTAATGATTGTTCCTTAATGCAGTGAATGATTTACTGTTTGTTATTGGTGCAATTATTATCGAGGTGCTCTCTTGTTGATGAGGAGGTTCCTATTTGATGAAATTTTTGCTATATATTTTTCATAATTTCCTGTTGTAACCTAATGCATGTATTTCATATTTCCTGCTAAGTCTTCCATCTTTCCATTTTATATTCTAAATGTTGATATGAGAGTATTCAAGCCTTGCTTGCTGGTGTGTATTTTATGGAGGTTTTGAGTTGATATTTTAAACTGAGTGTCTCACCGATTTTCTACACATTGAAAAACATTATTATCTTTAACAAACCTACAAGTTTCTGATGGGTATTAGGCTCACACCTACAACAGTCTAGGTGAGACTTCTGGTACTAACAATACTAACCTCTGGTCAAAGTTAAAGTTATGAGCTGACTTTAGTCAAATTTTTAGATTGATTAAGGTTGAGATTTTAGAGTTTATTTGCATCATATTCCATAACTCATATTTCTGTCAATAAAGCATATTATCTTAGTACATGGGACATGCTGGAGAGAATAATTGTTATCTTGAATGAAGGAGACTCAGAAGAAAAACAACAACACTCATTCTTGGAGATAAGACTCCAGGTTCCAGGTTTGATTGATTAAATTGATAAGTTTCCAACTTGCACATATCAAATTTGATAATTTCTACATTACAAGTAAACACTA
>SNQJ01S0214100.1:0-15678 GCA_010110895.2 Picea sitchensis | reverse complement strand
CTTAATTGGGGCATATTATATTAGTAATGTTATTTTATTTATGTCGGCTTTAGGCCATTAGTTGTAATTATACCTCCTAGTCTCCTATATATACCAAGGAGACATTTTCATTTTGAATCATCTTGTAATTGAACTTTTAAGTGGGGTAAAAGGAGGTTGCCCCCTGGAAGAGGCTTATTATATGAAATTATCTATTTTTCAAGGCGTTGAGTACTTTTTTCTGAGGATTTTCTATGCTATATTGATATTTGGTTCTTAATAGGTTTCTACAATTCCGAGACTTCCGAGCCTTCTAGAATTCGCTACCTCATACTTGCTCCAGGCTAAGCTCCACAAATACTCCTACAACAAGTGCAGGCCCACTTACGCTAGCTACATCACAATTGCTTGGATGATAAAATGAAAGTCTTCCATGTGTATTATACTTTTTATGACACTGTCTTTTGACATTAGGGACGACCTATCACTTTCTTATTTTGTAATTCTTTTCTTTAATTATCTTCAGGGATGAATTTTAAATTCACATGTTCATATTCAAAAAATCATTTCTCCTCAACCATGAGGATCCACGTGATGTGCCACCTATCACCAGAAACGACATGGCGTATACTATCCATCCATGGGTGTTGTATTTGCATGTGTATTTTCCTTCATGTACAAATACCTTCATCAACTGTGGGGTCCAAAACCAATGACTAGGGTTGACATCAATGACAACAACCAATCTTCCAACAATCTCCCCCTTTGGCATTGATAGCAACACTCATGCTCCCCCTATCATAATGCTCTTAGTTTCTCTTCCCCTTTGACATCAATGGAAAAGGGTGGGGTTTCCCCCCCTGATTTCAATGGAAAAAGGTAACTCTCTTTTTTGGGGTTGCTCCCCCTGAACATATAGCGCTTAATAGAAATTCATTTTTCTTTCCGGTCTTCTGGGCTTGTTCTTCCGTCAAGGTCTTCCATGTGTCTTCAATCTTCTTTCTCTTCTCTTGGTCTAGGATGTATATGTTACTTGGTCTTCTTGTTGTGGTTGCAACCAATCTTCCTAAACCTTCTTCTCTAATTTTTCATCTTTGTGAGTCAAACATGAGAGTACATCCTTGATCACACATTTTGCTGACACTAAGGAGATTATGCTTCAAATATTCAACCAATAGGACATTGTTTGGTTTTAAATTTTCACCTCCAAGCTTTACTAACCCTTTTACAAGTATTTTGGTAGATGAGTCATCTCCAAATGAAACATTTCCACCCTTTTTATTCAAGCTAATGAATTTGTTTTGATCCTCGGTCATGTGTGAAGAAAATCCATTGTCTATGTACCATTCATCTTCTTCTTTACACTCTTTGGAGATCAATTATATTCGACATTCTTCATTGTTTGTAATTTCTTTCCTTCTCCATACTATGGTTGGATTAGGGACATCTGGCATAGGAGAATCTTCTTTCATATCTCTGCAATATCATTCTTTGTGACCAAGATTATTACATTTGTAGTATACAATATTTTGGTCCATCAATGGGGAAAATGGATTATAACTTCTGTTGACAACTCAACGAACATTTCCATATCTACTATTTACACCATTCATGTTTCTTGCATAGTTTTCCCTTTCATTTATTCTGCAATTGATTGCTTTGTGTTCAAAATTTCCACAAGTATAACAATGACCAAGAAAAATATTTTCATACTTGTTAGAAGAGGATCTTCTTGGTGTTTCATTCCTTTTGAATCTTGATCTTTTATTTCTCTCATACCTGACAAGATATGGTCTTCTATCTTGTTCTTCAACTTCTTCTGGAGAGTTGGTTCCATCCTTTTCATCTTCCTTCAAATTGACATTGTATCCTAGTCCTATCTTGTTGTTCGTTGATCTTTGAATGCTAAAGATTTCATCTAACTTTTCAATGCTTCTTTCAAACTTCTCCAACTTCTCTATTGTCAATATTAGTTCCCCTTTTGTGTGATCCAATTCTGCTTTCAATTTATCATAACCTTCTAATTGTTCCTTCAAGCTATCAATAGTCTTTTCAAGCTTATGATTCTCTTCTTCACAAATACTCAATTCACTTCTTAGCCTTCTAGTTGTGTTTCTGAGCTTGCTATTTTCAGTTTCTATATCCTTCAATTTTCCAAGAATCTCATCTTCTTGTTCGCTTTTTGTGTTGTTTTTGTTTCCCCAAAAATAATCAAAGCTTGTTTCTTCATCAGATTCTTCTTCATAAATGACTTCTTCTTCTTTAGAATTCTTTTGATCATAATTATGGGTTTATTGGGTTATGAAGAGGACTTAATCTGCATGTTTTTCTTCTTCATCACTCTCATCTGAAGAGGTTCCATCATCCTTGGCGTAGAAACTCTTTTTCTTGTTGAAGCTTCTTTTTTCATAATGGCATCTTTCAACAATATGTCCTACTCTACCACAATTAAAACGTTTGATAGGAGACTTACCTTTGTATCTATTGGATCCCTTCTGAAGCCTTCTTACAAAATTTGTTATTTCTTCATCAAGGTCACAATTTGATCTTTCTTCTTCTTTGTGTTTCTTGTCTTTTGTCTTATTTATGGATTTAAAGGTCGATTCCTTATCTGGCTGGTCAATTTATGTACCTGTTATCATTTCATATGCTATGAGAGACCCATGTAATTCATCCATTGTCATTTTGGTCAAGTCCCTAGTTTCCTCAATGGCGGAGACCTTAGCATCATATTTCAAGAGGATGCAATATCTTCATTTTCATCAAATCTGAGAAAGTAGTATGCAATATCTTCCTTTTCATCCATCTTCAAGTTTTCAAACTCTGCTCTATGTCGTTGAAGCTTGACCTAATTGACTTTAGGATCACCCTCATAAATTCTTTTGATTTTGTACCATACCTCTTTAGTTGTGCTGCAACCCATCACTTTTCTTGCAATAGTTGGTGTCAATGCTCCTAGAATAACATGTCTGGATTTTGAATTGCAACTCATTGACTTATTATCATTTGGATTGGTTGGAGCATTCTTTGGGATTACATAGCCATTTACAAATGTGTACCAAATATCCACTCCCAAAGCTGTCAAGTAAGTATACACTCTATCACTCCAATATGCATAATTGCTTCCATCAAATCTTGGAATCCCATTTCGAATGTGCTCTTCCATTTCTTCTTAGGATCTTCCTTCCAGTGGTTAAACCATACTGAAGGTAACCTGGTCTGATTTCAATTGTTGATACTGAGAGGGCGGGGTGAATCAATATCAAGTACAATTGAAACACTTTTTCAACTTATACTTCAACCAGATTATATATTCAATTATAGTTGAACTCCACAAATACTCCTAGCACAATTTCAAACCCACTTATGCTAGCTCCACCACACTTGCTTGGATAATAAAATGAAAGTCTTCCATGTGTATTTATACTTTTTATGACACTCTATTTTTACATTAGGGTCGACCTGTGACTTTCTTATTTTGTAATTCTTTTCTTTAATTATCTTCAGGGCCGACCTGTAAATTCACATGTTCATCTTCAAAAAATCATTTCTCCTCAACCATGAGGATCCACATGATGTGCCACCTATCACCGAAAATGCATGACGTATACTATCCGTCCATGGATGTTGTATCTGCATGTGTATTGTCCTTCATTTCAAAATACCTTCATCAACTATGGGGTCCAAAACCAATGACTAGGGTTGACATCAATGACAACAACCAATCTTCCAACAAAAATTCAGGAGTAGTTGTTGACTGGTTTAATGGCAAAGCACAGTTGGATAATGTCCTTTTTTCACCTTGGCAATGCCAAATTAGAGATCTTTAGGAGGCACATAATTAAATCTCTATTGAACACATTTATAGAAATTTTAATCAACATGTTGATCTCCTTTCGAAGAAGCACTTAGTCCAGCAAAAGGGATTTTGGTTGGTAAAGAGTTTTGTGGTGGGGTCAAGCCTAAAACGTTTCAAAGAATTATCTATTGATGGGTGACTATTAAGCCTAGATTCATATAATGATTGTAGTCTCTTGTTCTTGCTATGTTTGGTGAACAATGTTGGATCTAATAATTTATGTTCTATGATCAATATGTTGTAAAGACGTTCATAGATAAGTGTTAGTTTTTAATGTAGTCCTTTTTTATTCTTGCCATAAGTATTTCAGGCCTTTATGAGAAAACCAACATTCCTCCTAAGTTGGTTAAGTCAGAATATTTTTATTTCTTTGAAATAGCGAATATACTATTTTTTTCTTTGAAAAAAAACGATTAGCTTTAATTCTATCACCCTCACCATCTCTTCTACAAATTGTAGCATGAGGAATTCCAAGCATAAAACTTCTAAAAATGACAAAAAAATGTTTGTGCTATCTTACAAAGGGGTGATATCGGGTTCCCCTGTCTACATGCCCATGCTCTAAGTAGTGCTTCCAAGTTGTTGACCTATTAATTCTTCTTCTCTTTATGCCTTTGCATTTCATGCAAGCGCAATAACATTTCCCATCCCCAATATTAGAAAGTTTGGGATGATTCTTAGATGGTTTATCATGATTGCTTGTATGCATAGAATAATTACATTCAAGATTAATATATGTGGTGATAGCCAATGTTTGATGGATTACAAACTATATATAAGCCAATTGGTTGGATGCATCAATGCCTAAGTTAAGTTTATTTGACATTCTCTCCTATTTCAAAAAAATATTCAACTCATTCATTAGTATAATAGGAATACATTCAAAGAATTTCAAATAGACAATTTATCAAATGGTATGAACAAATTTTAAACAAATAAAATTCTGACTATGGGTAGCAAGATTTCCATGTAGTATTATGTCACCTAATCCCAATAAAAAATACGGTTATTTTCTTTTGCATGACTATCTTTTCAATGACGTGAGAAAAAACTTTACTAGTAGACATGTGAAAAGTATAAAATAATAATCAATAAAAAAAATCCCATAATAGAGTGTGCATATGGAAATGTAATGCCAGTTAAACAATGTTATGTGTCTAACGTCGGTTAAGTGGTGTTTGTTGGAGGAAACATAAAAAAAAAAGAGATGGATTTCACATTTTTCACCGATATTCAATGTTAAAAAGTTTCTTTTCAACAAATGTCGATTCAAAAGTCATATTTTGTCCCCAAATATAGTAATGTAATCACCTACACTGCTAGGAACTACCATGGACAATATCCCAAGGGTTTCTTAGTTTAATCCTAAAATCGAGTGGTGACTCTACTCTCAACTTTTCCCCTTATAATTGTGTGTGTCTCTTATATCACTACCCCGCATCGCATGTTGCAGCACAAATACATTCATATGCTACAACTTGGGACTTAATAATTCCAAACCTTTTAAAATAGATTATCAAAGTTCAATCACACTAAATACTAAAAACATTCAATACTTAATAATGTGAACTTAAAATGCTATTTCCTTATTGAATAATATGAATTTAAAGGTGGTTTTCTTCTTGAATGATCAAGGTGGAAATTATATGAAATAATAATCACAATTTTAAGTGACATTGTAACAACTTAAAAATAATGTTAAATTTAAATAGGAATTTCAAGCTTTCATTTAAAATTATTTACAAATATTTAGAGCAAAACATTCTATCCAAATGACCAAATAAAGTTTTAAATGACCAAATAAAGTTTTAAATAAAGTTGAAAAAATTAAATAAAGATCCACTATAAATATATGTAGTGTTGATGAACAAATACGAGACACACTACCCTTAAGATGCATTCCTCGCCTCTAAGAGTGTGATTTTATTATATTTTTAAATATATCCTATCACAAACATTTCACATGTCTTTGGTTCCTCTAAATCCCCCTCACAAAATGTTTGTATTAATTGCAAATACCCTTAATTGATTAGATGTCAAACATGGATTATTATATACCCCAAGGCCTTCTGCAATAATGCCAATGAGAAAAATAAAACTTGGACTATCTCAAAACGAAAAAGACTAATAACTGACAAGTATGTAGATTTGTCGCTTATGCCTTCATGCAATGAGATCTAGCTATATGAGATAAAATCCTCCCATATTGCACAAGCAAAAGGAAGCCACATTTCTTATTTTTGTTCATTCACTTGGTCGTTACTTGATCATTGCAGGATTCTTTTTATAAAATAAAAAAATTAGAATAAGAATTGTAATTTTGGGGCGTTGTTTAATTGTTTTATGAAATAGTTTGTTTTTGTTGAAATCCAATGACATAAATTTATTCGAAATTATTATTTTTCTTGTTTAAAATTTTTTGGGTACTTGGATTATACATAAATAATCATTCAAATCTATGAATTTAACATTTTCTTGCCATATTTTGGACAAATGTTCTCGAATTTTTTTTCGGAGAAGAGTCATTTCGTAGAACGTTTAGACTATGGCTTTTGGATGGCCATAAGCTCGTGAATCTATTATCACATGAACTTGTCAGAGTCCTATGGGTTTGTGGTTTCTACCTAAGATTGTATTTCCTAACAGTCCATTTCGGGCTTGAAGCACAAGCGGAAGGCAGTTTTAAATTTTCAGCAGCGGAGATCCATCAGGAAAATCGATCGACGATGTCCATTCTTTCGGAAGGTCAAAATTCCGTGAAGTATAACGCCAGAGCAAAAGCTCGAAGATCAAAGGTCGGGCAAAGATTGAATCTGGGGACGTGGATCTTGTTGGGAGAGATCAATGGTGGAATATTATTGTGGTAATCGAGAGTTCAAAATGTTGTTAAAATTGTTTGTCAAAAATCCGGCGTCTCGAAGTCCCGAAGTCCCGAAGACCCGAAGCACCGAAGTCCCGAAGCGTCAAAGTCCCGAAGACCCGAAGCACCAAAGTCCCGGAGTGCCGAAGCACATGACACACTCTCATCAGGCATGATACGTGGCACTCTTTCTAGGGCATTCTGTCATGGCCATGTCACCCTCCTTATCATGACACATCAGCAGACATGACATCATATGACATCATCTGGACAACCCATTAGCGGGGACATGTGGTTGAAATCCGTGAGCTCCGGATAAAGGCCCGAACTAATCCTCGACCATTTGATTCATGAGGACACGCGTCAGTATATCGCTAGGTCCGGGTAAAGGCCTTTGGGAGCCCAGGTTTGAGATTTTATTTTCCCAGAGTCCGAAGACTCGAAAAGTGTCTCAGCGATCAATCTCAGGGAGCCACGTGTCATTAGATTCTCATCTCCAGAGGTTTTACTTAGAGGGAAATGGAGTTTGAGAATTGAAATCCCCGAAGGTTGATCCGCGAACCAAATCTCGGTGATTGTTTTGAAGGGGAAGATCCGATCCATCAATCTAAAAAGCGCCATAGCTGATCTGTTGATCAGAGGGCCTAATATTAGATCGCAAGATCAATGATCATGCCAAATTGTGGGGTCGAAAGGTGCGCCATTTTAAAATCTCAGGGGCAGGCCGCAATCAGAACCATGGCTTTTAGAAAGGGACATGTGGCGGTTCATGATGAATTGTGGGGACAAAAGCGGTTTTCTTTCAGACCACCCTTGGTAGTGCCCACAATCACGCAATTGCATAGGGTCATGGCCCTAGGTCATAATGAAGATGGAGTGATGGAGAGGAGCTGTGCCAAAGGCCGAAAGCGCCCGTATTGGTCACAGAAGAAGATATGCATAACCTCGAGGCACCAGGATTGACTCGAAGAAGTCGTGGGCACCGCCTTGAACATTCATGGGTGCCATGCCTCATCCTGATCCCAATAAAGGTATTTATTGAAGATGGGGGCAGCAGTTGAGACCTCGTCTCACCCCATAAATGGAAAACATCCAGAGAGCGGTCGTAAAGGCATACTGTTAATATAAAGCTTCCTTATGGACAAATTTTCCTGTAAGGCACATAATTGTGCCTGGCTCGTGTCTGGCATAAGGAGGCCTACACAATTTGATGGAGCAGACACCGACCGAAGCTTTGAATGCAGGGATCCGATCACACTCCTGGTGGTTGCAACAATTCTGAGTATATATAGGTAGTTTTGATATTTTGTTAGGGTCGAATGGTTGAGCTAGGCTCCCTACTATTGTAATGTTTTGATGAAGAACACTGGTTCTCTGGTTATGTACTCGATTTGAGACTTCTTGATTAATCTAAGTCATCTTTCTTACCCCATCTTATTTACCTTTGATATTGAGAGAGTTCATGAATGACTGATTCACATGAATTGTTGTAACTGTATTATGATGAATGTTTGATTATAGTGTTGTTATGATTTCTTTCATTTTCCTTGAAATTTGAATCCAAGAGGATCTTGTGTTTGAGTTTTTCCTCCTTAGGTTGCTTGAAGACCTGACATCCATAGCAGACCTCTACACCTTTCTCACCAAAGTCTTCCTTCTACTCACCTTTACTCCAACTTACTGACTGAAGTTAATCCAAGACTTCAATTTCTTATGCATGCTAGTCTAGATTTTTGAGTTAGAACGTTATTATCATTGACTCTTCTCCATTTGACCTCTTAACACTTAATTACACTCACATAAACTAATGGGTATTGGGCTTACCTTCTATGCAATCTGAAGGTGACTTCCAGTGCTAAAATTTCTGGCATCGTTGTCGGGAAACGAATTGAAGACATTTCCCTGGGATAGAACGACAAAGAAACTCTGATTCTGAAGGTGCATCATATATCAGTACCATTGAAGATTACAACTTGCACATGGCGACTCCACTATTTTGACTCCACTGTTCATTTCTGGCTCCTAAAGGCAGACACACGAGGTCCACTCCACTGCTGTCTCTAGCAACGCCTAAAGCTAACCCAGAGAATTTTTCTCGAGAAGGCTTTTAGCAGCTGCTTTCTTAGCTTGAAAGTTCCCTGGGAGATTGACAACGATTAGATATGGTCTTTGATGGTGAACAAAGACCAGCCACATTGAGACTGCATATCATTCACCCGGTGACTCCATAATTAAAGGATCCAGTGGCGACTTTGCTATTTTGAAATGGAAAAAATCTTGGCTCGAAGGTTTGCTCCCTTCAATTTTTCTGTTGTTCCTGGTTTTCCTAACGTTGTTCCTACTATGGATGAATGGGGTGATTTGTTGCCAATATTTAAAGAGCATAAAGAGGACAACCCTGCAGAGCATCTCCGTGAGTTTCATGAACTCATGCATCAATGGGAGATACATCATGAGGATGCATTATTAAAGATGTTCATTTTCTCATTGGCAGGAGATGCTCGTGAATGGTATCACTTCTTACCTGTTGCTAACATCTCCTCCCTGGGAGAATTTCATGTAGCTTTCAATAGGCACTATCAAAAGTTTTATTCTTCTAAGTTAATTTGTCATAATTGTTGTGAAGAATATAAAGATTGTGTTCAAGGTATGACTGTTTCAAATGAAAGTTGTGAGAATGAAATCTATGAGGAAGGAGGCTGTAAGGATGAAGGCTGGGAAGAGGAAGAAGATGCCCTGGCTAAGTTGGTGTGGCTGCCGAGATCACTTTCTGCAAGGATAGATAAATTGAAGGCAGATCGTGTTCGCTTCTCTTTTGAAGAAAGCGTAGAGGATTTTCCAGTCCTAGGAGAAAATGTTCTTGGCAGCCCTGCTCATGATGGTGAGGATGAGGATTTCATAGCCATAGAGGCAACACATTCTACCCCTGATGCACCTGTTGTCTCATATTTAAACGAAGATATAGTTGTGTATTCAGATGAAGAGCAGTAGATCCCTACCTCATATTTTGATGACTCGGGGAGCAGCCAACCTATGTATAACAACTATGAATCAAATTCTGAGTTGAATATGAAGGATTTCCAAGAGCATGCAATAGATCATTTTCCATTATACATTAAGGAAAAACATTGTGTGGAAATCGGCCATCCTGAGACTGCAGAAGACCAAGAGAAAAGCTTTCCCATGGTTCCTGTGTATGATTATTATGAATCTGATCCTTGGGAGAGCCATGAAGGATAAATGGAGGAGCTAAAGGTGCATTTTATCTCCTGTCTTGAACCTGTAAATGAGAAAGTATCACTTGGGATCAACCGACTTGCATCATTCCTCTACCCACCTGTACACTCTGAGAACATCGAAAGATGGGTGAGTAACCATGAAGAGCAGGAGGTAATTTCTACCAGTCGAGCTTTCCTGATTATAAATTTTGTGACCTTGTGAGGTTATATATGGAACTATGTTTTCCAAAATAATTGGATCCTGCAAAATTGTTCATATTATCATCATTTGGAGGTATTTCCAGTGTTCCAATACATGTTTTCTTTATGCTGTCATACTTCCCTTACCTTTTATGGATTATTTGCAGTAAAGAGAAGAATTATATTACCAAACAGTCTGGGTGGTTATGGTGGAAGTTTTCTTTCACCTGACGCTTTGTAAAAATCAGTTAGCCTAGGACTGTACATAAATAAGCTCTTTCTAGAGCATGTGTGTTTGTTTTCCTTTTTTAAGTAGAATAGTGTACATGTCGGCCTTCGACGAAATGTTTTGAGCTCGACTCCATAACCCAACAACTAAGGCACTGGAACTACTTGTTTTTGGCAGCTCACAGGGAGCATGCCATCCCTTGTGGAGCCAAATGTTATCACATGAACTTGTAAGAGTCCTCTGGGTTTTTGGTTTCTACCTAAGACTGTATTTTTGCCCGATCTCTCTCCTTTTTGCAGACCAAGTCGGTTGTCCAAATCCTCGATCATGCTGGCTGCAACCATGGACACAAAGCGCATCTTTCCTAACAGTCCATTTCGGGCTTGAGGCACAAGCGAAAGGCAATTTTAAATTTTCAACGGCGGAGATCCATCAGGTGAATCGATCAATGATGTGCATTCTTTTAGAAGGTCAAAATTGCATGAAGTATATCGCCAGAGAAAAAGCCCGAAGATCAAAGGTTGGGCAAAGATTGAATTTGGGCCGTGGATCTTATTGGGAGAGATCAATGGTGGAATATTATCACGGGAATCGGGAGTTCAAAATGTTATTAAAATTGTTCGTAAAAAATCCGACATCTTGAAGTCCCGAAGACCCGAAGCGCCGAAGCATCGAAGTCTCGAAGACCCGAAGCGTCGAAGTCCCAAAGTGCCAAAGCACGTGACACACTCTCATCAGGCATGACGCATGGCACTCTTTCCAGGTCATTCTGTCATGGCCATTTAACCCTCCTTATCATGACACATCAGCAGACGTGACATCATATGATGTCATCTGGACCACCCATCAACGGGGACATGTGGTTGAAATCCGTGAGCTCCGGATAAAGGCCCAAAGTAATCCTCGACTGTTTAATTCATGAGGACACGTGTTAGTATATCGCCAACTCCGGGTAAAGGCCTTTGGGAGCCTAGGTTTGAGATTTTATTTTCCCGGAGTCTGGAGACCCAAAAAGTGTCTCAGTTGTTGATCTCAGGGAGCCATGTGTCGTCAGATTCACAGCTCCGAAGGTTTTACTTGGAGGGAAATGGAGTTTGATAATTGAAATTACCAAAGGCTGATCTGCGAAGCAAATCTCGGCCGTTGTTTTGAAGGGGAAGATTCGATCCGTCAATCTAAAAAGCGCCAGAGCTGTGCCATTGATCAGAGGGCCTAATATTAGATTGCAAGATCAATGGTCACACCAAATTGTGGGGTCAGAAGGTGCGCAGATTTTAAAATCTCAAGGGCAGGACACAATCGGAACCATGGTTTTTAGAAAGGGACGCTTGGCGGTTCATGGTGAATTGCGGGGACAAAAGCGGTTTGCTTTCAGACCACCCTTGGTAGCACCCGCAATCACACAA
Organism: Picea sitchensis; assembly: GCA_010110895.2. Classification (NCBI taxonomy): domain Eukaryota; kingdom Viridiplantae; phylum Streptophyta; class Pinopsida; order Pinales; family Pinaceae; genus Picea; species Picea sitchensis. The sequence goes on along the minus strand of SNQJ01S0214100.1, from coordinate 3,926 downwards.
TTGTGTAGGGTCATGGCCCTAGGTCACATTGAAGATGGAGCGATGGAGAGGAGCTGCGCCAAAGGCCGAAAGCGTCGATATTGGTCACAGAAGAAGATCCGCATGGCTTCGAGGCGCCGAGATTGACTTGAAGAAGTCGTGGGCACCGCCTTGAACATTCATGGGTTTCAAGCCTCATCCTGATCTCGATGAAGGTAGTTATTGAATATGGGGGAGGAAGTTGAGACCTCGTCTCACCTCATAAATGGAAAACATGCAGAGAGCAACCGTAAAGGCAGACTGTCAATGCGAAGATTCCTTATGGGCAAATTTTCCTATAAAGCACATAATTGCGCCTAGCTCGCATCTGACATAAGGAGGCCTCCACAATCTGACAGAGCAGACACCGACCGACGCCGTGAATGCAGGGATCCGATCACACTCCCGGTGGTTGCAACAATTCTGAATATATATAGGCAGTTTTGATATTTTGTTAGGGTCGAATGGTTGAGCTAGGCTCCCTGCTATTGTAATATTTTGATGAAGAACACTGGTTCTCTGGTTATGTACTTGATTTGAGACTTCTTGATTAATCTAAGTCAGCTTTCTTACCCCATCTTATTTGCCTCTGATACTGAGAGAGTTCATGAATGACTAATTCACATGAATTGTTGTAACTGTGTTATGATGAATGTTTGATTATAGTGTTGTTATGATTTATTTCATTTTCCTTGAAATTTGAATCCAAGAGGATCTTGTGTTTGAGTTTTTCCTCCTTAGGCTGTTGGAAGACCTGATGTCCACAGAAGACCTCTACACCTTTCTCACCAAATTCTTCGTTATACTAACCTTTACTCCAACTTATTGATTGAAGTTAATCCAAGACCTCAATTGCTTGTGCATGCTAGTCCAGATTTCTGAGTTAGAACGTTATTATCATTGATTCTTCTCCATTTGACCTCTTAAAACTCAATTACACTCACATAAACTGATGGGTATTGGGCTTACCTTCTATGCAATCTGAAGGTGACTTTTAGTGCTAACAGAGTCGACGTATCTTACATAAGTATTTGACATAGGACAGGCTCATGTAAAAGGAAAGTCTATCTGGTGCAGAAGCCTTGCAACCCTCCTTTCTCCAAAAAGGTGAGATTGTGGTGTAACAGCTTCCGTCGGGACCGGTTATAGGATCGTTAGAACGTGAGACGAATAATAACCAGCTTGTTGCACAGTATTCAAAACAACGACAACTAGTATATACATCATCAGTTCACTTTAATATATACATATCAAGATATATTCGACGTGTATATACCAATTACCACAATATTAAATACTGCACAACCGACTGATTATTACTTGCCCAAAACGTGACCCCTTAATTTTTAATTTGTAAAATGACAACGTTGTCACTCTCAGGCGTAGTCAACGAGAGCGAACATTATCCACCCAACAAGGAAGTCCAACCAAGAAGAATCCAGGTTGTAGCATAAATGTATGTAATCATTGGTAAATCCTATTTGTCATATAATTTACCAGTGAAATAAAGTTATACCATAAAGTTATATTTGTCATGAAGTTATACCATAGGAAATAGGAGTCCATGGGGGTAAAGAGGGAAGTAAACATAATGGTAATGGAAATTTTATAAAATTAAAATTTTGGAAAAATGTTATGCGAGTGAGTGAAAATTATGCCATATGATGTTTTTTATTTTTTTAACTAATTAGGTAGAGAATAGAGATTAGGATGAAATATATGAAAATTATTTAAAAATAAAATTTTGGAAAAATGATAGTTTTATTATTAGTCCCTACCGAAGGAAATGTGGGACTATAGCGTTCGATCAGGAGTTGATTGGTATTAATTTACAGTTGACTTTAATTTTATTTTTTTTCCAATGTTAAACATAGAAAAGTTTGAATAATATATTTAATTTAATTAAAATAAATTAAAAAAACTTATTTTTCTACAGTGTAATTGGATCGCAACTTCCACCTCTTATTGCAGTTGTCTCGAGGTGACCACATAATGTATATATCACATTTATATTACTTGGGTAGGCACTCATTTATATTACCTACTGGATTACTCTATGTGACCACGGAATATATTACATTTATATTACTTGGGTAGGCACCCATTTATATTACCTACTGGATTACTCTATGTTTGATAGTAACCAACAAGGGATCGTGGTGTGACTCTAATTCATTGACTTGCTGTGAGCGTTAACACCTCTTCTGCATTAATACTTCTGTCAGGGCTTTAAATGTAATGCAACCACCTCTCTGAAAAATGCAGCCACATCCCCACCGCCACCAATTCATTGACTTGCTCTGAGCGTTAACACCTCTTCTGCATTAATACTTCTGTCAGGGCTTTAAATGTAATGCAACCACCTCTCTGAAAAATGTAGCCACGTCCCCACCGCCACTCCCTAGACAGGGCCGCCTTCACAAGATGGGGAAATCAACCCATAATGCGGCCACCGTCTCCACCGCCTAGACAGGGCAAGCATTATTCACCATCATTGGCTTAGTGCTGGTTTTCTAGGTAATAAAAAGTACAGGTACAGTTTATGCAGTTTTCATGCCCATCCAAATTTGATGGTGATGCCTTAGTCATCCATGCCAACTCCGGCAACTCCATTCCCGTCAACCTTCACTCGGTGTGGTCCCACTGGTAACTCAGCTGACAACCACCCTTATTGTTGCCTTAATTTCCTAGAGCGCCGCTATCCTTCAGCTTTAATATTTTCTACCAATCATTTCGCCTTAATATTTGCTACCAACCATTTCTGGTTAACATTTTCTACCAGCAAGAAATTTGGGAGATCTAATTTCTTATTGGGCGACCACTTCCGCTCTATAAGCAAGAAATTTGGGAGATCTAATTTCTTATTGGGCGACCACTTCCGCTCTATAAGCAAGAAATTTGGGAGATCTAAGCCCGCAGCCGAGCTCTATCAGTAGGTTTTTTGGGAGATCTAAACTAGCAACCGAGCTCTATCAGTCGAGCTCTATCAGTCGGTCTCTCGATAATCTGGTAATCCATTAAACGTTTTCGTTCTCTTTCCCATGAGCATTGATGCTGTTTTTTTTATATCAATATGTATCTTGGATTTATCTCTGCATAATTTTACATATCCCGCTGAACATATGCTATATGTTTGACGCTAATAAAGCCCTCGATTGAAGACTGATAGATAGTTAAAATTGTTGTTTAAAATTGCCCTGCCCTGCCCTGCCCTTCCCTTCCCTTCCCTTCCGCCCAGAATCTGTGCTAGCCATGCCACACTACCTATGGAACGCGTGGGAAACAACTTATTTGAATGCTTGCATGAGATTTTCTGGGTTGAATTCCCAGTCAATTTGTATGAATGGCTGGAAAGTCTCACAGAACAACCTCGTCGTTGGTTTTCACGATCGAGAATTTCACCCACAACTTTAACTTGCCAGGTACCTGTTGGAAATGGTATCTTAGATCGAATTTAGGGGTCATGGAGGGAGAATTGGCTTCCATAATTATAAGGAATTACAACATTTGGTGCCATGTCTCGACTGAGCTAACTGGTACAGTTACACAACTGTCTGCTCCATGAGTTGTCTACTTTTCTAAATTCTGAGTTTGAGCATATCAGAATGTATTACTTTTTAGTATTTATTGAATATAATGTATATAAATCGAATGTTGGTACAGGTTAAATCTTTTCTGTACTGATTATTTGCATTGAATCAGAGAATAAAGAACTTAAATTAGCTGAATCATAAGTTTTTTTCTATTTTAATTTTTCATAAGCTCATTCTCCCTCAGTCGAGACATGGCACCAAATGTTGTAATCCCTTATAATTCTGGAAGCCAATTCTCCCTCCATGGCCCCTAAAATTCGATCTAAGATACCATTTCCAACAGGAAGAATGATATAATCTGGCATCAAAGAGAAG
>SNQJ01S0214097.1:2390-15678 GCA_010110895.2 Picea sitchensis | reverse complement strand
GACCAATACAAAGTGGATCTATGTAACAATGTATGTGTTCTTTGTCCAATAGAAATTCCTTCGCAACCTGGACAAAACATATATCAAAGTGATTACTCAACCCAGGGTCTCCTTACCAATCCCAGTGTGATACGATTCTAACCATGTGAATAGATGTCTTGATGTCGAACATGGCAAAAACCACTTGATTACCGATCAATGATGTAAACCGTTAACAAGTGCGAGGGAGATCACCATTAATGTCAATGATTCCCAAGGTACCTTAGTACATTCCATCGAACGTGAATAGATGAGCTGAGGTTGAACATTCGTGGAATCATTTGATCAGAGGTCAATGATGTAAAACCACTGTCGAATGTGAGGAGGCCTGCCATTGAGGCATGCAGGTCCCAAAGTACTAACTAGTTTCTAAGTCTAATTCCCGGATAATGTGTTGAAGTCTACAGGAATAGACACGTTGAGGGAGGGCCTTGATGTATCCCCCATCAACGACGCGAAACGCATATAAAGATGTAATTGGTAGATCAAAAGAACATGCACTGACACGGGTTTTGAGACAAGATATTTGGGATGGCTGACTCTCGAGGGGGATACTTCCCTTGAACACTGAGGCACAACAACAAAATGTGACGTGGACCAATACTTATGCAATGGATGCGATGACTCGCGTCAGGTGACCCAAAGGAGTGAAAGGAACTCAAAAGATTGGATCAGTGCAGAGGTTCAGCGGATTATGATATATGTAAATGACAAAGTGTCGTGTTCAAGGGCGACTCTAAGAAGTGCCGGATGATGTTCTCAAGAGACTGCTTGGCTTGCTCCTTTCAATTTTTCCCCCATCCAAATAGATGAGTACCTCTTTTTGATTTAACGAGCTCGAGGAGGATAACACATGATCGATATAACTCACCTTCGGTAAGTTCCTCTTCCTTTGTTTAACGAACCAAAAGAAGTAAGGGATCGGTCCCGTATGGCCCTGTCGATGTGTGCTTTAACGAGTCCAAAGACAGAAAACTCGAAGGTTTTTCGGGATTATAGAGTTTGGAAAAACACTTAAAAGATAACTCTCTCAGTTCCTTTTTCGTACAGTAGTCCAACGAGACCAAAAAGGGTTAAACTATCGCTCGAAAGACGCCCTTTCTGACCTTTTAACGAGCTGGAAAGGAAGCAAGATCACTCGACAATCTTTTCATATTTAGAGAGTCTGAAAAGGGTTTAAAGGAGACTCCAGGGGGGTTCCTTTTTCGTGTGTTCGTATCCATACGGGTCCGAAAAAGAGATAAAAGTTTACCCGGTTACGTTCTCATATTGTCGAGCTCGAGAACGTACTAAGACTATGCTCATAAGTGCGACAAGGTGAATAGCCGATCAGGACTGCCAGGAAACCTGTGATGCCAAAGCTACAAACAAGAGTTTAGTGAAGCCATTACATCATTAGAGAAACCCAAAATGACCATACCTTATAAAAAATGAAATTTTATAAATAACAATTGATTTGAAAATTCATTTACCATTTCATTTTGCAAGGATTTTTGGAGTAGTGGAGAATCTCGTTTTGAAGCAAATCTTGTTTTTCTCGCTGCCGGAGCCACGATCCACCATTTTGCTCACCGTCTGGACCAGGTAGGTGTCCTTCTCTTGCTCTTTAAATTGTATGGTTTCACATTCATTTTATAGCATTATTTATTTTAAAACACGAAGTCCTAGGTCGCCCCAATTGGAACCAAATCGGCCTCTTTAAAAAATTAATAAAAAAGGGGAATTCTTTTACAAAAAATGCCGTAGAGAAGGGTGGCTAGGATGTCTACACTCTTGCAATCAATTAGGCAGGTCATTCTTAGTAAAAGAACTCATGAAAACAACTCCCCAAATGCCCACGCAGCCCCCAAAGTCGTTATGCATTTTTAAAACGTTTTTATCATTATTTGACAAATGTTAAAGGGTGTGGTGGTTAAAAAGAGTGAGTGATTTCTTTTAGATGATGTAGGCATGTTGTTTCATGTTTTAAAATGCTTTTGAAAATCGCCGAAATTGCCAAAATGTGAGGAATAACAAAATTCTTGACTTTTTGTTTTGTAGGTATCTTCGGCAATTATGATTGAATGGAAAGAGAGGGAACATGAGATGGATGATTTAGCCGCTCTACGGAGTCCTCGTACGCGGGCCGCTTTGGGAGATTGTGGCTTGCTCAAGTTCTTCAAGTTACAAAAAATGAAGAGAGAGATGTTATTGCTTGAGCATATGATTGGCCTCTGGGATGTTGCGGAACAAGGATTCCGTATCGGCACACAACTTTTGACCATCGAGTTAGAAGATGTGTACTTTTTGACCGACCTCTCGAAAAGATGGGTCCCCATATCTTTCACTGGGCAGAGGGCATTACCTGAACAAGTGGACGTGTATCTGGCACGCCACTGCATCCCGAGAGCAAGGTTGGCAAGGGGCAGGATCCCTATCAAAGATACTTGAGATTTGCCCCTCCGGTCGATATTATTTGCTATCACCAGCGTGACAGGCAGCACTAGCGCCCATATGGCATCGAGATCACAGGTGGCTTATGGTGTTCAATGTTTGGAACCAACACTGTTCAACTAGAGTGCAGCGTTCCTTCAAAATGTGAAGGAACAGATCTCACGGTGCAGGAATGGACAGAAGCAGTTTGGCTACGGTTCGTTTTTAGTCTCATTTTTTCTAGAGCGCATCCCTTAGCTGCAGCCTCAGATAACACTGGCGATATGACCAGTGGATGAGCCTAGGATGGAGAGGTGGACTAGTCTATCTCCAAGACTAGTTTCGGAGTCAGAGTTCCATTTCACTGGTGATTTCTTTGCCTGGATGAGACGGCAGTACCTCTGGATAGAGGACTTCCCTTATGATGATGTAGACTTCCGTGGGAGTATGGACTTGATTTTTCCCGCGGGGGAATACTGGGACGAGTCAGGTAAGAGGCTAAGCCATACCTTGTCTAGTTTTTGTTTTTTAAGTTTTTGATGTATATATATTTTTTTTGGGTATGTAAAAGAGTTTTAACAGATGTTTTGTTTCCAACATGCAGACAAGGGAGTAGTGCGCCCGGCTGATATACCAATACCAGGGCGTCATGGAGGTGCCCCAGTTGTTGCAGATCCGGTAGTACCAGTAGTAGGTCTCCGGGAGGTTGAGAGGAACCTCCAAGGCCTTACGATGGGTATCCCTCCTCTGCGGAGGGGGGAAGTGCCTTTACATCTGCAGAGGCACACTGTAGGAGTACCAGAGAATATCAATTCTCTGTTGAGGCGCGTAGTGCGCGCAGTAGTGTGTTACTCACAACACAACGTAGTGCGGGGAGATTAGAGTCTCTCCCATGATCATGTTTTTGTATGTCTTGTCAGGCGATGTTGTATGGGTGAACCGACCCAATATTTTTCTCTTCTACACACTTTTTGATGTAATACAAACATTTCAGTCACGCCATATATATATATACAGTTTCGAGTTTTTATGATGCCAATGATTTGTACATGATGATGTCTGCGATGTGTTTTAATTTACATGTAATGTACAATTTTTCTTTCCTTGAATCTTATATGTGGGCAAGATACCGATCCATGATATAATTAGCTAATGAATCCGAAACACTATTAAGTTCTCTCGGAATGTGTCTATAGTCGATGTAATCGAACATTCGTTCGAGACGACGAACTTGCAAGTGTAGGCGTAGCAGGATAGGACTACGGATAGCGTAGATGCGGTTGAGTTGAAAAACCACCAGTTGGGAGTCTAAGTAAATAATGATGCGAGAGATACCTAGAGAGGAAGCTTGGGTCAACAGTCCAATGACAGCATGATATTCTGCCATATTATTGGTTGCTGGTCCTAAACAAATGCCTCCTGAACTCACCACCTGGTCAAATTGGTAAATAACCCAAGTTGCTGAAGCAATGTTCCGGGTATGTCGGCTAGCACCATCCGTGAACCCAAAAAAGATAGGAAAGGAAGACGTCATCTACGCATGAAAACACAAGCACAGTCATGAGTGGCAACGGTAAAGACTAGAGCACGCGAAAGAAATAGACACACCAAAACTAAATAGAATAATGTGCAAAGTACAAATGCTAGGTGATCTAGGCATAATACTTCTTAAGGTAAAGCCCGTTTCGGGGCTCTCCTAGGGAAATTCCTTCATGATCAACTAATTCGTAGGCACCTTTATGTAGGACGCGTTTTACGATGTAGGGACCATGCCACATGGGTTCTAACTTTCCTATCCCCAATTTATTGTGAGCTTGGTCGTAAACAAGGACTAAGTCTCCTTCCGCGAAAGTCCGAGGGTGGACGGATTTGTCATATTGACTTTTAATTCGTTTTTGATGTGCCTCATTGGCGAGAGTAGCATCACGATGCGTTTCGTCCAGTTTGGATAGATACAAAAATCGTTCTTCTTCAGCAGAAGTATGAGGCAGGAGTTCTACTTTTAGTTTGAGCGATGGAATCTCACACTCGATTGGTAGGACGGCTTCAATGCCATAGACCAACTGAGATGGAGTGAATCCAGTTGAAGTTTTCATAGAGGTGCAATAGGCCCAGAGAGCGGAGAACAGTTGTAGATGGCACGATGTTTTGTTTTCCCCTACCATGCGTTGGATCATGGTTTTTAGGACTTTGTTGATGGCCTCAACTTGTCCGTTTGCTTGAGGGTAGTAAGGGGATGAGTTTTCATGGCGAAAACCCAATTTGACATGTAACTCGCTCATCATCTGGTTTTTGAAGTGTGCACCATGGTCAGTGACAATGGCATGTGGTACACCAAAACGAGTTATGATGTGGTTGAAGAGGAATAGAGCTGCCGTATGACCATCATTCAGGAAGGTAGGCATAGCCTCAGCCCATTTGGTGAAGTAGTCAACGACGACGATGATGTAACCGTGCCCCCCGACTGAGGTAGGCTTACACTGCATGAAATCGATGCCCCATTTGGCAAAGGGGCCGATGGCGATGATAGGGTGCAACGCCATAGGATGGGTGCGTGCCTTCTTGTTAAAGATTTGGCAGGGTGGGCATTTCTTGACAGCCTCGATACAATCTTTGAAAATCGAGGGCCAAAAATAACCGACACGTAGGATTTTTTGGGCTGTGGCCATCCCGGAAAGGTGACCGCCACAGGCGCCAAGGTGACAATCGTTTAAAACGTGTTCAACCTTCTCGTGAGTCAAACATCGCCGAAGGATGGTGTCGATACCACGGCGATTCAAAGTGTCATCTAGGATGATATAACGACAAGAGTGGTGACAAATGCGTCGACGCTCTTCGCGAGAGATGTTGGGCTGAAAACGTTGTGTTTGAAGGTAGAGGAGAATGTCTCCATACCAAGGATTAGAGGTGTTGATGAGGAAGAGAGATTCATCGGGGAGAGAATCTCTAGGTTCGATGTTTTCATCGGCGCGAGGGAGAGCACAGATAAGCTCGACAAACACCAGGGATTTTTTGGCTTTAGCCTTCGTAAACTTGAGGTCGAATTCTTGGAGAATAACGATCCATTTTGAATATTTTCCCCCAAGTACTTGATGTGTCAAGACGTGATACATTGGGTTGGAGTCTGCGATTACCATGGTGGTGCGTAATAAGATGTAGTGGCAGAACCTTTGGACAACAATGACGACTGCCAGAGCCAGTTTCTCAACATGCAAATATCTGAGTTCGGGTCCGGATAAGCTTTTGCTCGGATAATAAATTACATGTTCTTCGCCGTTGGGATCTTCTTGGACTAACACCATTGCGATGGTGGAAGTAGAAGCGGCTAAGTAAAGGATATAATCCTTTGTATATTCAGGGGGATGTAACAAAGGTGCACGGGTCAAAGCGTGCTTGAGAGCATCGAATGACCGTTGAGCTGCGTCATTCCAAATGAAAGGGACGTTCTTTTGCAGTAACCGCATAAATCCTTTAGTAATCTCGGCATAATTGCAGATGAAACATCGAAGAAAGTTTGGTTTGCCTTGCAAACTTTGGAGTTGGGTTAAATTGGTAGGTGGAAGTAAGGCTAAGATGGCCTTGATATTTAAGGGATCCACCCTGATCCCATCTTTGGAGACAATGAAACCGAGGAGTCGACTGGATTCGACAACGAAAATGCATTTGTGTGGGTTCAGACGAATGCGGTAGAACCTACATCGCAGAAAAATCCCGCATAAATGATCAATGTGATCGGATCGATTTAGCGAATGTGCGGGTAAATCGTCGAGATACGGTTCTACTATGTGTTTGATGTCATGAAAAGCGTATGACATGGCTCACTGGAAAGTGGCTCCAACATTTTTAAGGCCAAAAGGTATCTTTCGGTAGGCGAAAGTTCCCCAAGGGCAGATGAAGGCTGTCTTGTGTTGATCAGTAGGCAAGATTTCAATCTGGTTATATCCAGAAAAGCCATCCATGAAATAGAAGATTACACTCCCCGCGCAATTATCGATGATTTGGTCGATGAAGGGCGTAGGGTAGTTGTCCTTGGGACAGGCTTTGTTGAGGTCTTGATAGTCAACGCAAACACGGATGGTCCCTTGCTTCTTAGCAACCGAAACAAGGTTGGAGGACCATTTGGTTAAAGGGACGGGATAGATAAAGCCAGATTTTAGAAGTTTTTCAACTTCTGCCTTTATAGCTGCGATTTTCTTGGGATGAACCGGGCGAAGCTTTTGCTGAACCGATTTCGTGTCAAGGTAAGTTTTGATTTTGTGTACGACGATGGAAGGGTCGATCCCTGGCATTTCTTCGTAACTCCATGCGAAGACATCGTTGAATTCCTTGAATAAAGCGGTGTAAGAAACCACTTCATCGGATGTGAAATTAGCACAAGGTTGATGTTTTCCACGACACCTTCTTTGATTGAAATATCAATCGTGACCGTAGTAGAGATGTTACCCATGTTCCCCTCAGAGAGAGTATCTTGTGTGAGGATAGGAGATTGCGGAGCTTCGGTAACATCGGGGGGGAAGACAGATCGTATGTCTTGGATTTCTTCCAGAGGTGGAAGAAAACAGGATCGATGGTGGTTGTCATCCCAGGGCAGATCGTCAATGCTAAGCATTTCCATGATAGATTCGTCCGAAGGAAAAATTTGGGAAATGTAATCAACGACGGATGATAGGGAATCTAACCAGGAGGGCGCCGAATAAGTATCGGGTGCCAATGAATGTGAAGTGTTCGAAGAGGGAGAGGCAGATTGAATAGCTACGTATGTGGCCTCGACTGGGCTCAGAGGCATTGTGTCCCTGAGCACATCGAATTCCAAAGGACTAGGCACAACCCAAGGGTCGGATGATTCCAAGGATTGATAAGGCATAGTCGAAATCATATTGATGGCGGTAATATGATGTGCGGTGGGTGGAAGTGGTATAGGGAAGGTACCCATGAGGCTAGAATATTTCAATAAGCCAACACCAACGGTTTCATACGTAACCGGGTGGTCTCCCAGAAAAGGAATATTGATGGTAGCAGGGATGCGAGCGTCGGGTGTACAGAAATCAAGCTGATCGACGGTAACGATTTTGCCTTGATGGGGGAATTGTACACATCGAAACACCGACGAGGCGATGGCAGTCATAGCGTAGAACCAACTTCTTCTGAGTAGCAAGTTGTAATCGAGGGGAGCATCAACCACCTCGACGTCAATAGTAACGGTTTTTCCGCCCAATTGAACGGCTAAGGATTGTAATAATCCGTGAGGGTGAAAACCTCATCCATCAAAAGCGCATAACATGGTAGCAGATTTGTTAAGGGCTGGTGATTTCAAGCCTTTCCAACAGGCTAGAGACATGACATAGGTGGAATCTCCCTCATCCAGGATAGTCCGGTGGATTTGTTGATTGTGAACAACAACATCGATTTGAAAAGCTAGCTGGTGGGAGAGTCGCGGTTGATGATCATCCAGATTAAATGTGATATTGTTTGATGACTCAGGATCAAAAGCGCCGATGGCGGCTAAGAGCGTTCTACGTTGGTTGGGACAGTGTTGTAGAACTTCCAAGGAGGACATGACACACCGGGCTTGGGCCAAATCTTCTACGATATTGTAGTTTTGGGCAGCCCGTGAATTAGGATTGAATGTAGATTTTCGGATGGTGCTCTTAGGAGGGCGTAGGATGGAGTCAAAAGAAGGTTTCTCAATCTGAAGTGGTCCGGATGGAGGGCTAACAGATGGAGGATTGACGGAGGATGGTAATGGGTCTGATGTAGAACCGTTGGCGATCTTTGGCTTATCAGGTTTAACTGGCGTGTCATAAGTTGCAGAACGAGTTGTTAGATTAACTCCGTTAAACATGTAAATGTGGGCACTTGTCGAGGCCTCATCATGGGGTTGGTTGGAATTGCCCCCCAGCATGGGGGTTTGCGCAACCAATGATTGTTGCTGCGGAAAAGGCTGAGTGAGCATAGCGGGTTGCGAATTTCCCTTGAAAAGTTTGGCCACTTCATCGCGATGTGGGCAGTCTCGAGTGTAGTGATCGTCGCCAAAAATGAGACATGGGAATTTCGGTTTTCGTTGCGGTTGTTTTCCGGCAGTAGGGGTTTGCGGTTGGGTCTTGGGTTGTTCGTTGTTGTTGTTCTTCTTTGGTTTGTTTCTCGCATTCTTCTTGCCCCCAAGTTGTTGTGAAGGGGTTGACTGGACCGCATTCACATCAGAGACCTGAGTTTGAGGTGGGGTAGAAGAGGGTGTAGTCGAACTGGGAGCGGCTGTGGAAGCGGGCCGCTGGATTGTTCTAGTAGACTGAGTAGTAGATTGAGTTTAGACGGAGCCAATAACTCCATCTGCATGCGAAGCATTTGATGGTTTGGATGGATCGTTAGTGGCACGGGTAGCGTTCGGTATCAACTCGTATAGAGTACCAGATTGTGAATAGACTAAGTCTAAGTACTGAGCCCAGGCGATGGCTTCTTCCTCGGTGACTATGCCACCCATGGCAACATCACGAGCAATCTGGGGTAATAGTGATTTTGTGAACCATTCTGCTAACAATTGGTCGGGGATGACCGCTTTGATTAGCCTTCGTCGTCGTCTCCATTCATGGATATGATCGAAGATATGTATGAAAGTTATCTGACGAAGAGAGGTTAATAGTTCAGTACCCGTCTCATATCGAATGGGTAGTTGGAAATGTGTGAGGAAGGACATGGCAAGGGAGTTGAAATCGTGAAAGGATGTGTGTGGTAATTCAATATACCATTTCGCTGTGGAACCCGTGAGCGTTCATTGGAAAAGATGCAAACGAATCGAATTGTCCATGAGGGAGTTGGATGAACACCACAAATGGAAGGTCATCACGTGATTGTTTGGGTCTTCTTTGGGATTTTCGTCGAATTTTGGGATATCAGAAGGAAGTTTAGCTGGAATGGCTGGCCAAACCGGAGAATGATAAATGGGATCATTCGTTAACCGAGACAAGTCTGGAAGGTCCAGGGTGGCTAGAAAAGGTAGTTGTCGGTTAACCTGTGGGTAATGCTGGTGTGGCAGAGGGACACCAGTGGGGCCCAATACTGGGTGATGTGGATACTTATAACTCGTGGGCCCTCTCATGTGAGGTTGGTTTTGACCAAGGTACATAGGATTTGAAATGTTTTGAGAAGTGTTTGTGAGCGGAGGATAACCGGATGGGTTTTTTGGATTATAGGGTGGGTTTGGCATTTGTCCACAAGGGGGTTGTTGCGGAGTCTGAACATTTTGTCCCGTGGAGGCATGTGGGTTTCCTTGAAAAGGGACGCTCCACGGATTGTGTGCGGCAGACACATTTTGTCCTTGTGGTTGATGGTGTACTCCAGATTGAGGCTGCCCCCCAGCATGAGGGTGCCCACTGAATGGAATTTGTCCTCTGGTGGAAGGATGCCCCCCAACATTAGGGTTCCCTCCGAATGGAATTTGTCCTCAGGAGGGAGGATGCCTCCCAGTTTGAGGTAGAGTTCCCGAGATCTGAGAGCCAGATGCAAATGACTGACCAGTGCCACCGATCGGGTTAGGACCACCAAGGCCAGTCCCTCCGGGTTGTTGGATAGGTATGGAACTTCCCGGTATAATTTGGGTAGTGGTTTGGGTAGTGGTGGTAGCGGAAGCATTCAATGCCCTGAATCCAAAAGGGAGTGTAGGTCTCGGTGTTACAGGTGTGCCAATCGGGGCTTGATTAACTACCACGTTACCAGCGGGGATGGTCGGAATGTGCAGGGCCATTGTCGAATGGGCTGTCTGGAGGGGAATAGTAGACCTTGGGCCAACGGACGGTATGTTCGGACCAACGGTTGGTGTGGCTGTAAAAGTGGTAGTACCGGTGAAGTGATTTGGGGGTACAATGTAGGAAAAAGGTGCATCGACACCTTCTCCTGTTCCATAAAGATCTCGCACCAAGCATGGTGGACTCCGAACAACGTCCGCAGTCCAAAAAGGGTCACTGTCTAAAGGATTTTGAGAAGACCCAGCCGAAATGTCAGAAGGATTGATGACAACAAATTCTCCAGTGGAATTCAGGTGGAGGATCTGTCGTTCGTATCCCTCCGGAATGCGATAAGCTTCCGGAGATTCCGAAACAATTCGAAAATTCTCCAAAGGAATGGGAAGTTCTTCCTGGGAAGTTGTAGTATTATGAACCTCGCTCTGTTGAGGGGATTCTTCCATAGAATGAGGGGGTAAAGGGGTGTTTCCTTCCACATTTTCTGGAGGAAGTCCCTGTAGTCTCCGCGAGAGGCGTGGAGGGTCGATGTTGGCGGAAAAGAGTCGGCGAAAGAAATCTATGGCCAACTAACGAAAAGAAACAACACATGCTAAAAAAAAATCTAAGAATCACAACCAAGCAAACAGGACCTTCTTTTGATGATCGTACTAGTTGGTGATGAAATCCAACGTCGCGTGATCAAGTCTAGAAGGGGCAGGGATAGGGTGAAACAATTACAATGGCGACCTGCTTAACGAACTTACGCCTTGGTGCAAGCTTCCACGCAGTAATTGTGGATTTACCCTCCAAGGAGCCCGAGTGAGTTTGACCAATGTCTGCTCCAGGTACAGTGAGACTTCCTGTCACCATCACCTTGTGTAAGACCCTAAAGATTATGGCCACTAAGGTTACCAATTCGCAATCAGCCCCTGGGCAGGAATAGTCGACAGTCCGATCCGAACGTACGGGCAGGGTATCATGTCCGAAATCAACTAAAAGGCTTCCACGCAGTAATTGTGGATTTACCTCAAAGTGATCCCCATAATACGATCTGACCACCACAATCAGTTAAACCACGGAGGGTTAGTCCCCGTAGCTTACCCGAATGCGACCTCGTGCGTAACCCTTGTGTGAGAGGGGGATCCCAGGCAGACTTATACGATAACTAGATTTGACTCTCCCTAACTCAGGATGCTACTGTTTGTTTTGGAAACTTTGGAGAGTTATGCTCACAACCCTAATCCAAAGTACTAAGCCTAGTCTACTGTTGGTAGAGGATTCTAGAAAAGAAAAAGTTCTAGATAACTTTTAATTAGCGTTGATTTTATGGCTGTTCTTTACGCAAAGGTGTGCATGGAAGTGAAACAAATGGAATTACGACTCAGACCCAAAGAATGCATCAAATATGATAAGAAGTCATTTCCTTTCGATGAATATCTATCTAAGGGAGAGAGAAAGTTCTTTTCACTAATCAAGCACGAATAAGGAATGCCCTCAAACGATTCTTTTCTCAATCAAATCCTGATGTAATGCAAAAACTTTTAAATGCCTTCTAATATGCACAATCAATCATAAATATGTCTTTTATTGTTTGCGTATGAGTGATGATCAATACAACACAATGCTCGTCTTGCTAATTATTTTTCTTGTATGAATGAAAACCAAAGTAGCACAAGCAAAAGTCACACAAACAATACACCCTTTCGTAGCAATCAAAACGAAAAGCGAAAGAAAAGAAACAATCAAAGAAAAGAAAAACAAACTTCACACCAAAAAGCAAAAGTTGAAGAACAATGATCTTGACAGAGATCAAGATAAAGAGGTCTATAGGCCTTTGATGACCTTCACTAGGGTTTTTACTCAGCTGATGAGGAGAGAAGAACAATGCATGGGTTTCAAACTTCACTCAACAGGAAAACTTAATGAAAATAGTGAAGAAGGCTACAAGATCCAACTAGAAAGATGTTGATCCGAAATCGGATTCAGAAGCCTGTCAGGGCTTGAAAAATGCTCAAAAATGAAAGTGCTCGGAATCCGACGAAACCTGTGCCATTGCGTTTGTCTCGTCTTCCTGATTCTGGTGGTATATTTACTTTGTCAAACAGAGTCCGTATGGAGAAGATATCGCATTCTGTCCGAAAAGTCAAACATGCAAAAAAATATTGCTGACTGTGCAGTCCATACGGACGCTGACATGGCAGGTCCGTACAGTGACACGTGGAAAGTTCGTACAGGTGACACGTGGTGGCTCCAGGGAGTGACATGTGGCAGACATATTTGGACATTTGGACAGCCGACTGGACCTATCCCGAGGTGACATGTGTCACCACTAGAAGGGTGACACGTGGCACGGGATGACGTCAACAACATACGTGTCGGATGACGTGGCAGTATGGCATGTGATGACATGGCAAGCGATTGTTGGTTGGCAATGGTCGAATCAGATGACGACACGTGGCAGTTTTGTTGGGCAATGATTGGGTGCCACGTGGCCCAATCGTGGGCTGCCACGTGGCACCTCGGTATTTGTCTATTTGGTTTTGGTTTCAAAAGTTTTTGGAGTCGACCGGATTCGAACCGGTGACCTCCCCCTATGCCAAATCTTTTGCAACTTCCGACTTGCCAATGCGCCATTGTATTGGTTCTTGTTATATATACCAATTCACATGTATTTAAGTTCATGTATGTTTGAAAATGGCGAGAGGTCGGGCCGGGGCTTGGCCCCGGCCCGTGGTCATTTGATTTTGGTATATGACCATAACACATAGCCGACCGTTTGCGCGTGGGAATTGAAATGTAAGCCCTCGGGTTATTTGCATTGGCATATGACCACACGGTGGAACCGGGAGCGCAGGGTTACGAAAAACATATATTGCGCGCGTTTTGTAACAAGGTTTGAACGGTTATATTATGGTTGTAATATGCACGGGGGCTATTCAATGGACCGTTACTATATGCGCGGGATTTGTATTTAAAACCAGTGGTTTTATGTGTTGCCATGCGACCAGGTGCTAGTGCACAAAAAGGGGTGGCCCGCGCTTAGCCTTTGGGCTAGCGCGTGGCCACATGAAGCCATGTGACCGTTCAAGGGGGCGTGCACCCAAGGCTAAGGGGCTTATCCG
>SNQJ01S0214095.1:0-15679 GCA_010110895.2 Picea sitchensis | reverse complement strand
CATATGCTTGAAGTCACTTTATTTCTAATTTCTTAAGTAGGCAACACCTAAATCTTTTCTCTTTCACATTTAATGCTCTTGAATATAATATAAATGTGATTGTCTCTCTTCTATTGGTTCGCAAGTTCTTCTTGCCCTTGTTGTTTTCTTTCAAGCTATCTAATTGTGCATCTATGTGAATTTCTCTCACATAGGATATATATGTTAATCCTCTTAATCTCTTAAACTTAATCAACATATCTTTAAGGATGAATTGAGTTTCGGCCAAGTCACAGAATCACTCTTTAAAAGTGTCATAAAACTCTTAAAACACTCCAAAACACTCCTGAAAGTCTACCTAATTCATATAATAACTTTATAGACTCTTTAGGTTACCTTAGACCACCATCTTCACCATCTAAAACGAGGATTGAGGGGCAACAAAAGGTGTAGGCCGGGGACGGTCTCACGACGCACAAGATGCGTCATTTCCGTAAGAACTCTTTCTTTTGGGCTGACCTGCGAAGCTAGGGTGGAAAAAATTATTGAGCATCTAGCATTTATTTGGAAATAGGGGGAGGAGGCTTTGGTGAAAGTTTAATAAAACTTAATAATCTTAAGAAAGATTAATAACTCAACCTTGGACCTAAGTCTCTAAAAATTTCGTGGGTTTAACAATTAACAGTGGTTGTCTTTCATCTTTAATACTTGTGATTAATCTTCTTTGATGATGTATTGATGATGAGGATCTTGATATTGATATTGTAAATGTTATATGATGCTTTGATCTCTTTATATCCTGCACAAACACAAAAATAAGTAAAGTGGTTAGCTTCTTTGTTGTACTCTAACATTCTATCTTGTATCTACTTTGAGTTTGATTATTCTTTTGTAAATAAGCTTGTAATCTACTTGTAATGAATCACCCTATAACTTTAGTTGACCCCTTTCCCAATTTTAGGCACCAATCTTAGTTTCCCTAGGGAAAGGTCTTGCTTAACATACTAACCCTTGCATCTTGCATTATTGCTTGTGCATCTTAGGTTAGAACCCCCCAAGACTTAACAAATTAAAACTAACTCCTAGAACTTAACTCTAAAACTAATCTAGAAACTAGGGACTACCCCCCTTGGCTTCCCTAGGAGTAAGCCTAGACGGAAGAGGTTCTGGTCAAAGTGACAGCATGGGCTGTGAACCTAGGCATTGTGCCTCCAAGGACACACTAAGTGAGTCGGGCTTAGTTCACGTTTGCAAGTGTGTATTAGGACGACAACATGACTAATTCCAACAATTAATTCCCCATTTATACCCCTCTTATATACTACTAGACATTAGTCGAGATCTTGTGGATTAATCATCTCCCATCTCTGTCCATATTCCCAGTAGTTGACATCACATTATTTTTATTAAAAATCAGAAAATACAATTCACATATACATCACTTAGCCATAACAACATTCATATCCACATTATGAATTAATTAGACTAGGGATTATAGTGAGGATGTTGCATTCCCCCTCCCCTACAATTGTGCACTATCCTTGGTGCACAACACCATGCATATATATATATATATATATGCAAATTTGCATCATGATATTTAGAAAATAAAATTCTACAATCAATTTACTCTCCAAGTACAGTTCCAACCTTAATCTCTCATTTTTCTCAACCTACGAACCCAAGGAATGCACCCCCTTCACAGCTTTTAGTCCATTTGGATGCACCATTATTTTATCAGGGCTATCAACACAAGTGACCAAGAATTCTTAGATGTGGATTCATAAATCTAGCTGCCCAAAATGGAGTCTTGCATTTTGAGCTTTAGTTTTCTTCAAAATTGACAAAAAATTATAGGTATGCCTCCCACATAGTTTCTTCATGCTCCCATATTGCATTTCCAGTACCGTAGCTATTCCATTGAACCTTTACCAACCCTATGGATTTATTCATGAGCACTTTGACATTCCAATCCAAGATGCATACTGGTTCCACCAGAAAATCCCCTTCGTTTTCCACCTAGATCACAGTCCAATCAATTATGTGGTTAGAGTCAGGCACCTATTTATTTAATAATGATACATTAAATACATTATGCACTTAGATGGATGCAAAAAATTCTAGCATGTATGCAAGTGACCCTATCTTATGTAAGATGTTAAGAGACCCACAATATCTCACTGCCAACTTTGGGAAGCAACACAATCTTATTAAAATTATTTTCTCTTTCACTTTTATAAGAATATGTTCTCCTACTTTAAAATATCTAAAAAATATGTTCTTGTTTGCATAAATTTTCTACTTGTCCTAGGTAGACTTTAAATTATGCCTCATCTTCGTCATATACTCTTCCATTCACTCAACAAATCTGGCCCAATGATATCTCTTTCTATTGGGTCATCCCAACTCACTAGTGTGTTACACTTCATATCATACAAAGCTTCATATGGGATCATTTTTTATGAGGCTTGATACTCAATATCGTAAGAAAACTCTACTAAGTGGATTTAATATTCCCACTTTGATGGTTGATCCATCACATACATTATGAGCATGTATTCACTTATTCTATTGGTCCTCTCTATTTTTCCATCTAACTCTGGGTGATACGTTGTACTAAGATTTAAATTTTTCTCAAAGCCTTTGAACAAGCCTTTCCAAAAAATGGATGTGAATTTTGGATCTCTATCTGAAACTATGTCCTTAGGCACTCCATATAGCTTGATAACTTCCTTCACTTAGATCTCTACAATATTTTTTCCCTTGTCTGTAGTCTTCACATGTATAAAATGTGTATCCTTTGTTAATTTATCAACCATCACCATGATGGAATCATGTTGCTTCATTGTTTTGGGTAGATTTGTAATGAAATCAATTGTAACCACATCACATTTTGTTAGGAATCTGACCTCTCTAACCCTCATGTAGATAGAATGATATATTTTCCATGCAATAAAGGATGTCATTAATTAATAAGCCATACTTAATAATGTGAACAATTCTAATGTAAGAATACTTAATATAAGTTTCCACTTCTAGAAAGATCTTCCTCAAGAATGTTCTCTAGATGATAGAATTACTATAAATAGGAGTAGAATGCATGAGAAAGGCTTGTCTTGAAAATTATTGTGATAGGGATCTTATCTACTATAGGTTTCCCCATTGAAGAGGAAAGTAAACTTGAATTTCTATCAATAAAGGTATTATTGTTGGTGTTGTTATTCTCTATATTTTTTTGGTTCGTTGGTATTTGTTGCAATATTTATGTTTCATCTTATTATAATACATTTGGTATCTTACAAGTGGTATCAAAGCACTTTCCTCTGCAAAAATTGTGGGAATTTTTTTTAAGGGTAGAGATGTGTATTTTCGGCACATTTAAAGCATAAATATCTATTGTTCAATGGGTAAAATTATGGCTAGAGAATAGTAAACACAAGGAATATAGATAGTCTCACGGGGTTACTTAAAACAAATTATTCCCCTTGTTGCAAACCTTTGTAACCCATATTGGTACCCCTTCGAGTAGTATTGCATTAGACAAAATCTGTACATGGCCATCACTCCCACGTATTTTCAATAATATCAAGAGTCCCTTGAAACTAGCTCTCGATTAGTTGAGCGATTGTCTAAATGCTACAATGACATCGAGAACAACATTCAAGAAGATAATATCTAGTACCTGTGTACTCGGGTAGTACAACTAACGATACGGTCGAGCCTCCTTAGTTAATGCCCTGAGATGTTGGGTTGAGTACTACTGTTCGACCCCACACATATATTAGAGAGATATAGCATAGGGAAAAACCTTGTATGCAGGGACCTTGAAAACCCTAAACCTTAGGAATGAAACAAAACATAAAATGAACAAAAGGAATATCTTGTCACGCAACCCTACCTCCTGCATTCTGGTTGTGAAAATCTTACACAATTCTTCCTATTAACAATTTGGGAATTTCTTCAATGCAGTATTATTCCAGCTAGAGTATAACTCCACAGGAGTAAAATGAAAAAAATGAGTATATTTGTCTTGTCGACATCCTTATTCAAGACCTATCCCATTGGATTCCTCTCTTTGCCCTGATCATCATGGTACATATCATGTTTAAGCATTTTTTAATGGACCCATCTCCCTTCCTAGCTCTCTTATTTGACACATATCCCATTGGATTCCCCTTTTCACCCTGATAGTAGTGTTATATATCAATTAACATCCTTTTTTCATTGGAAACACTCCCCATCAGAGGAACCCTGGCTTCCCAAATGGCCACCACTCGCAACCAAGACCTGCAGGATGAAACCAAATAGAACAAGGAGAACATACAAAAACTCACTTCTAACATTCTTTTAGCCAATTCCAAATTTGAAATATTCCAGGACCAATTTAGGAACAAATTTGACAAATTCACAGGAAAATTTGACAAATTCACGAGTGAATTTGACACCATCAAAGCCACTCTCAAACAATTGTTGAACAAATCTTAGGGCCCCCATTTCTCTGACCAACCATCACACTTAGATGGTGATAACTCGTCCCATACTATGGCATTTCATTCCAACTCCCTTCATCATGACCCTCATCTTCTCTAAGTTGAGGTCATTAAATTTGATGGCTCACATCCTACAGGCTAGGTCACTCAAATGGAACATTATTTTTCTTTCCATGGCATTAATGATGAGTTGTCCAAACTCCATTATAGTGTTCTTTATCTGGATCATGAATAATGGAAATGGTGGAAATGGTGTAAAATGCACGCCAAGGGTATGTTGCTTGGACACAGTTTGTTGCAGAGCTTTATGAACGCTTTCACATAGATACCCACCATTTCGGTCGTTTTACCAATTTTAAATAGTCTAGCACAATGGAAGACTTTATAACCTCCTTTGGACACTTGAATTTCAAAATGGAGGGTTCATTTGATGCCCTCTTCAGAGAATTCTTTATCAATGGCATAAAGGATGAAATCCATGGTAGGTCCTCATGGCTCACCCCCAGACTTGGTTGGAACCTACTAAGAACGCCAAAGAATAAAAAAAAATCGTCTCCACCCAAAACATAAAAATCTCATTTATTCGTCACCCTAGATCCACCCAACATATCCCCCCTACTCCTCCTCTCAAGATCCATAAATTAACTAGGGAAAAAATGGTTGAATGCCAACTCAAGAGCCTTTGTTATAATCGTGATGATAAATATTTCTTGGGGCATAAGTTCAAAGAATATAATATTTTTATGGATATTTCTAAGGATGTTTATGACAAGGATGTTGATGTTTCCCCTGTTGAAGATATACCCCATGTATATTATCCTACTCCTCCCTCTGACCCTCCTGAATTTGAACCACTATTTTCTCTAAATGCTCTCACTAGCTTATTTTCTCCCCGAACCCTCAAGTTAATTGGCTAGATTAAACATAGGAAAGTCATTATCCTGGTTGAAAATGGAAACACCCACAATTTTATTCATCACTCAATTTCCCTAGGAGTCAATTTCTATATCTGTGTAGTCAACAATTTCCAGTTCATGATTTCCAATGGTGGCTCCATGAAATGTGGGGGTGTTGTGAAAATGTGTGCCTACAAATTGGTTAGTACCATCTGAACTCTCATATGTTTGATATAGACATGCGAGATTGTGATATAATACTCAGTGATGAATAGTTATGTACTCTCAACCCCATTACCATGTATTTTAAGAACCTCACCTTGAAATTCCAATAGAAGGAACAATGGTATAAGTTACAAGGAATCACAACATTCTCACCTCATATCATCAACTCCCACTAAATGGAAAAACTACTCAAAAAAGGTCATTATGGAATTATTGTCCAACTCCATTCTGTTCAAGTCATTGAGACACCCTTTGTGCATCTTGACCTCCAATCTATAATCTCCCAACACCAATATATTTTTAACATCCTCCATGGCCTTCCCTCTTCCCATGGAATCCATGATCATTTCATTCCTCTAGTCCTCGAAAATCTCCCTCCTAATGTTCTCCCTTACCTTCATCTATTTTCCCAAAAAAAGAAATTGAGAAAATTGTTCAAGAATTACTAGAAGCAAATGTTATTCATTTGAGTACCATCTACTATTCTTCTCAAGTATTCATGTTACTCAAGAAATAAGTAACTTGGTGCATGTGTCATAATTTTAATTCCCTCAACAAAATCACAATCAAGGATAAGTTTCGCATCCCTGTCATTGATGATCTTTTGGATGAATTGAGTGGTGTTCAATCCTTTACCAAACTCGATCTTCATTCTAGCTACCACCAGATACATATGAAGGAAGAATACATTCCCAAGAATTCTTTTCAAACTCATAAGTGTCACTATGATTTCTTAGTCATGCTCTTTTTCCTATGTACTTCTCCCTCCACTTTTAGAAGTCTCATGAATCGTGTCTTTCGTCCCTTCCTCCGTCAATTTTTCTTAGTTTTTTTTCATGATATTCTCATTTATAGTAAAACTTGCCCATCCCATCTCTCCCATGTGGATCAACTTCTCCATCCACTATATTAGCACCAATGTTTTCTCAAACAGTCTAAATGTGCTTTTGCGGCCTCTAAAGTTGAGTACTTGGGTCATATTTTTGGGAAGGATGGTGCACGGGGGGATCCTAAGAAAATTGAAGCTATGGAGGATTGAAATCACCCTAAAACTATTAAAATATTTCATGATTTCCTTGGTTTAATAGGATATTATCACAAGTTTGTTCAAAATTATGGAAAAATTACAGCTCCTCTCACCGCTCTCCTTAAAAATAATGCTTTCAATTGTACTGTAGAAGTTGATCAATCCTTCCAAGCATTGAAATATTCTATGTGCACAACTCTTGTCTTGTCACTTCCAGACTTCTATTAAGTACACAATTATATTTGGAAATGCATCTCACCAAGTAGAATAAACCAAACCATTCACCAAATATTCAAGACAAAAATGTAGACAAAACCCTTGAGGTAGGGTAACACCATATGCTAATACTTATGGAAGGATAACCCTCCTCAAGAAATAATTTCTTGTTACAATAACAATATTCTTCACTATGTTTCAATACATTACTTAGACTTCTTTTATAGAACTCTCTATCTCTTAGGAATATTATAGAGAAGGAATATTCTAACAGGTGGGACCTTCTAGTAAGCCTTCTCATCTTTATTGTGCTCATACTATTACATGGGTCTTATTTACTATAATTTTTGTCCACACATAATAATACATAAGCACATTCCCATTGGATACCTCCCTAGGTACCCCATACTACCTCCCTAGGTATACTACATTCCATCCCCCTTGACATGTTTGATACTCGAAACATGGGAAGAAACCATACAATATGATTGGATAAGAAATGTAGCCAACTGATACCAAGTACGACTATCCATCCATCGTAATGGAACACAAACACGATGTCCTATTGCTACCTTTCCACACTGATCTTGATCCTTATCACACCTTTGGTGCCATGGGATTGTTGCTCTATCCTAATATCGTCCTGCATTGCTGGTATTCCTCCATGTGCCTCTTTATTGGTTTCCTTTCTGGTGCCATGCTAATTCATAATATGTTTGTTGAAGAAAACACCCTTGCCTTGATGACTATTTTTTCTCTATATGGAGTGGATGGAGATATACAACAACTTTAGGAATCAATATTTTTTTTCAACTTTTCTATACGGTGTTCCTTTGAGTCAACGATCTCTTTGGATTCTTTATTATGTCCTTCATGGGGCTTTATTTCATTTCCTTCTGTAGACTCGACCTCTGATTCAAATTTGTATTCTACAGTAACTTCTTTGCTTTCCCCCATGGGCCCTTTTTTCTTACTAAGAGACACATCTTGCAATGTCACTTTCTTTTTCTCTTACCAAAGTTTCACAAACTTCTTTTCCACATTAATATTAATTGTACCAATTGTTTCTATCCAAGGATATCCAAGAATAACATCCACATCATTCATATCTATGGCATTACAATCACAATGAAACCCATATTTGTCCATGGTGATATTCAAATCTTTAAAAACTTGAATATTTTTATCCTCAACCTATGTTCTTTGCATATTCTTTGTTGGAACTTGCAATTTATTAACTAAGCAACTAGGGTTAATAGAAAAAATGATATTTTATTAATGAATACATCAATGAACCTGTAATATATAATTTCCATATAAACCCTTAATGATATCTATATCCTTTTTTATAGCATGAGACCACCGATCTAACAATACATTTGAAAGTACCTTTATCTCTTCATGGTTGAGACCATTCCACCATATGCTAGCATCATCCTTTAAATTAACGGGTATATAGAAGCTCCACATGAATGGGTGTTTAGACTTCATCCATTTTATATACTCTTCAATACTAGGGCCATCATAATTCCCTACAAAATACATCATGCTTGGAAGAAATATGCAAATAAAACTAGGGTTTAAAAACAATTTATTGTGCAAACCGCGTGACTTTTTCTGGAAAAACCCTGAAAAAATTGTAGATTTTAAATGATGATAAATTTACTTAACATACTTTGTTTTGGACGATTTTTTTTTTTAAATTGAGTGTTTTCTTGAGAGGAATTCATATCTGTAACTTGTTCCTTCCTAGTTTTCATAGAAATTTTTAGAATTCAATATGTAGTGCGTCGCTCCCTTTTTTCCTTTGAAAAAATCTGTAAAGAGAAAACAAATTATTCCCTTCTTTGGCCAAGGAAAGAACTCTGATACCAAATGTTAATTACTTGAGTAGATATATAAATATATCTTAAAATAAACCATTAATATCAACACGAATAAACCAAACCATTCACCAAATATTCAACACAAGAAATAGTCAAAACCATTGAGGTATGGTAATACAATAAATTAATCATTTTGGAAGGATAACACTCCTCAAGAAATACTTTCTTGGTGCAATAACAATATTTCCACTATTCTCCAACACATTTCTTACACTTCTTTATATAGCACCCTCTATCTCCTAAGGACATTCCAGAGAAGGAATATTCTAGTAGGTGGAACCTTCTAGTAAACCTTCTCACCTTTATTGTGTTCACACTATTACATGGGCCTTATTTACCAGAATTGGACTCCATACATAATAATACATAACCACATTTCCATTGGGTACCTCCCTAGGTATAATACAACTTCACTAACACTTTTTTCTTGGAATGTGATGCGTCAGGGAAAGGAATTGGGGAAGTCCTCATGCAAGATGGGCGCTCTTTGAATTTCACTAGAAAAGAACTGTCGAAGTGACATTTGGGCCAATCAACCTATCAAAAGGAAATTTTTGATATTTTGCATGCAGTGGATCTCTGGTTTCCTTTTCTATTGGGGCAACACTTCCAAATTAAAACAGATCATCACAACCTCAAGTATTTTATGGAACAAATAATTCATCCCCAAAGAAACAAAAATGGGTGACCAAGCTGTTTGGATTTGATTATGACATCATCTACAAGAAGGGAAAATAAAATGTTGTTCGTTTTAAATTTCTATTCCTCTTCACCACACTATACTTGTTAAAACATTTAATTTCCTTGATGAAGAATGTCAAGGATTCTTGTGATGGCCAATATAAGAATAACTAGCAATGATTGAATTCCATGACCCAACATCTCATTTAGGCATTCTTTTAAACAATTTGTGGGAATGCAAACATCCCCACATGTGGCATACACATCTATAACAAACAATTATCATCATACATCAACATCTTTAAATGAACTTCCTATTGCATAACCAAGGATATTCTTACCTTATCTCAGATCTAATAAATATGCACATGTAGGAAGAACTCTAACTTCATTGAGATGGGTTTTATTCTTAGGAATTTCATTTTGTTCAAGAATCTCAAGGCTTCATGGAGATGGATAGTTTCAGAATTAGTAGCAATAATTGCATTCCATGAACCAACATCTCATTTGCACATTTTTTCAAATAGTTTGTCGGTAATGCTAACATCCCAACATTTTCATGCAAATCTACAATGTATTTCCCATGAAATAATCATATTCTAATGCACTTCATAATGCAAAACCATGGATCTACTTACCTTATTCTAGAGCTAACAAATTTGTACATGAAAGAAGAAAACTAACCACGATGATTCAATTGGATTTTATGCATAAGGTTTTTATTTGACAAAAAAAAATATTTAGGATTCATAAGAGAGGACAATATAGGAATAACCAACAATAATTTCTTTCCATGAATATTAATTTTGATCGAATATAGTGTAAATATTTTTATTGTAATGTTGGAATATTGCATTTTGTTCTTAAAAAGTCTTATGTCATTAACAAGTTGGATAACATCACCAAGTAACACTATACTAATTGCTTGCTACAATTAATTCCCAAACAAGAATTTTGTCCCATATCTTTATGGTTTTAATTCCCAACAAGAATTTTGTCCCATATTTTTATGATTTCATGATATGGTTATGTTGGGGCAAACAACAACCTCCCATATTTATTTTTGAATGATATAAAATCACGGTCTTTTCTTTTTTTAATGTGAAGTTTTTCTTTTATCCTTGTTTGAGTTTCTGTTTATATTTGAGTAGTTTGCATTTGAATTGTGTTAATATTTACTGATTTAAATGTCGATATTATTATATTGAATGAACTAACTATTGAAAATAAATTTAACGTCGATTCCTCATACTTATATTGACCATTTATTTAGTTTCTAATTTCAAGACTTTAAACATTCGAAACGAGAATTTCTAGGAATATCTTTCAGTAATTAGTATATGATTTCATGGCAGTTCATACTTATATTGACCATTTATTTAGTTTCTAATTTCATGACTTTAAACATGAAATTCGAAACAAGAATTTCTAGGAATATCTTTCATTAATTAGTATATGATTTCATGGCAGTCTGAACATGAAGCTATAAGTGTTTTGACCAGGTATATGATTATGTTATTGAATAAAAAAAATGCTTATTATTATCAGGATGTAAGTTTTTAATACTTCTGGGTGTCATTATTATTTTCATTTTAGATTTCCTATTCTTCATTCTATGTCTCGAACTTAAGTCCTCAATGATAATTTTATCATGATTTCTTTTTCATTAAAGACCTTAATATTTAGTCACGATTCTCATTATAATAATAAACATTTGTTTATATATAAATAAGATCATGATTATCACTTGAACTTGTTTTCATGTTTTAAGAGAACTTATCTTTTATCAAAACTAGGAGAGGGTAAATTATGATTGTATAAAGTCATGGTGTAATATTTATCCACTACATTTATCATTTTAAAAGAATGTGCATACAACTCATATCCACTTCATGAAAAATCCACAAGATATTAATATAAAATCAAATCTCTTTATTTCTAATACGTTTTAGCAGTTTTAATCACATCATGGTCAGAGTATCTTGATGTGATTTGATAAAAAAAATGTTTTAGCGGTTTTAATCACAATAAAAATAAAAATAAAGACATTTTGCATGAGGACATACAATGACTTAAGCGTGGGGAAATGTTGGGTTTCCGTTTTGACACCCCTATTACTTTATCTTATTTTCTATCTTGGTCAATTTTACCTATGACATATGCATGTGTTGTTTATTTATTCCACAAACCTACCTTGTGACCTTATTCATATGTATAATCAGGTAACCCATGTTAAAAACATAATTTGTTTGATTTATTAATTAATTAGGACTAAATGATTGTTGTTTATGCTTCTAAATACTTTGATTACTTTAAGCATTTTTCATGACAAGGCTTTACCTCATCCGGTATTCATCTTCGAGATTCGTCCATTACTTCCGTTGGTTCGGTACTACAACATTTCAATTGTTCTATTCTGGTACCAACTCTGTGTTATTCTGGTACCAAGATCTGTTACTGTGTTAGTCTAGTACTAAACCCGCTTCTACATGATTGACGTTTTGAATGAGTAAACTGGTGATGGATCCAAGAAATTGGTTGGATGGAAGCATCCTTGGTTCATTTGAAGACCACGATAGACTTCATCACTCATGCACTTCGTGTCATGAGGATGAAGTCCATTCCTTGAGATATGCTATGTTCACGAATTGTAATATTTTGTAAACATTCAATGATTATATTCAGACTTTGATTGTAATGACTGACCTTCTTTAAAAGGTACGTTGTGTAGATGATCGATATAGGGATAATATACATTGATATGCTGGGAAATTGAATGTTGAATTACTAATTCACTTGTTTAATTGAAAGAATGCAAATGCTAGTTTTTGCAATTCATGGATGTGCGTAAAGTATATATTCTGTAATTTCTTTAGAGCTACCGTATTGGTTCGGCAAGGGCCCATCGCCCCATCCAAGGTAAGTCTCCATGTATATGTTTATTGTGGACATAAGTTAATTGTGTGAGTGTGCAAGTAAAATAATTATGTATTGCAAATGATTATAAGTGCATGAACTTTCTTAAGTACAACGCAGATGTCTAAATAGATACCTCTTGATTTTGGATCAGTGTGAATGAAAATATATACATTAAGCATAGTAGATGATTCTATTTTTGTCTCTGCAAGGTGATATTTAATCAACAAAAGCTGGGTAGAGTTAGATAAGCAATTGTTATTTGAATTTGGAAGTCTCAATAGTTGTGTTGTTCTCAGTAAGTACAAGAACAATTAGACTTCATCTCTCACCCTTCATGCATTAGTAATGAAGTCTTTTAATCATATTGACTATTTCCTGTATCGAGGAAGGAATTTTTGATTGGAATTGAGTAGGTCATGATTGGTTTCTTTCCAAGAATAAATAGAGTGAATTGTCAATTGTTATGTGAATTTAATTGCCACTTTTCGTTACAAATTTGGGTAAACTAATACATGGTCACGACTTTGAGTGTGAGAAAAAAAACTATAATCCTTAAAAAATAAATAAAAAGATTTAGTTACCATGCATTCATGGTTCTTTGTTAGTGGGTTTTTATAGCCTTTCTTTATTCATAAAATAATTTATGAATTTCACAAAATGTATATGCCACATAACAAAGAAGTTCATGGGCGTGTATTATAATATTTATTTGTATAATTTTATAAATTGGATAATCATTAAACTTTTCTTTTGGTATGATTACAAAAACAAACATAAAGAAAATTCTTTTTATTTCATTATGTCATTAGTATGATTATAAAAAAAAAACAAAAAACAAAGACTTATCATTTCATTAATAATTTCTTTTGTTTATGATTACATAAACAAAGACTTATCATTTCATTAATAATTTCTTTTGTTTATGATTACATAAACAAACATAAAGTTTGGTATGATTACAAAAATAAACATAAAGAAAAAAAAAATCATTTTATTATATCATTAGTATGATTAAAAAAAACAAAAAGCAAAGACTTCTCATTTCATTAATAATTTCTTTTGTTTATGATTACATAAACAAATATAAAGAAAAATATTTTTATTTTATTATATCATTACGATTATATATATAAAAAAAAAAGCAAAGACTTCTCATTTTATTAATAAAGTTTTGGTAGGCGGGTAGATTAGATAAACATATAAAAACAACAAAAATAATAAACTTTACTTTGTTCTCTCATTGTAAATGTCCCTACCACCCTTTTCAAATGTCTCTACAACCCTTTTCTAGAGCATGCACTCTTATTAGTGGTCTTAATATCATGTATTGCAAAACTGAAACCTTAACTATCATATATTGTGTTTCAACGTTGGTCTATTGTACATAACAACTATTAGAATGATCATGTACCAAGGTTGGAAGTTATGGGTTGGTTGACCTTAATGATTAGGTTTATTATCTCTTTAATATTGATCTTTAATATTGAGGGGACTATATAATATTTTGGAATAAATTAAAAAATAATAATGGTTTTATAAGTTATTTAATTTCATAATTTACAATGGTGTATTTTTAAAAAAGATAGAATAATTTAAGAAATAATAGTTTTTAAAAACTATAATTTAATTAATATAAATGATTAGAAAATTTTGAATGTTAATTTTAATGAAAAGATATTATTTATAATTTACAATTGTGTATTTTTACAAAAAGATGGAATAAATTAAAAAATAATGGTTTTTAAAAATTATGTAACTTTATAATTCAATTTCAATATAAATGATTAGAAAATTTTGAATGTTAATTTTAATGAAAAAATACTATTGTAAAATAGTTTCATGATAATCTTCTTTCAATTATTTCAATTTAAATGTAAGTGGTTATAAAAGTGTTAATAAATTAAAAAATAATAAAACAAAATTAGTTGTATGAGGAAAACAAAAATTATTGTAAATTTGAAATGAAAAGATTAAATTAAAAAAAAAAATATTTCAAAATTTAAAACTCTAAAACTAGTGATATATATTTTTTAAATATAAATATTTTATAATATTTTAATTTAATTTATATTCATACAATTTAAAAACTTTAATAACATTATTCTCTTTTATTTTTTAAGTACTTTAATAACATCATCCTCTTTTATTTTTTAAGTGCATTTTTACAACTAGAAAATTTAATTGATTAAAAGTGTATTTTTAGAACTATAAAGAAGCTAATTGATTGAAATTAATGTATTATTTTTATTTTTATACTTTAATTATTTGTGTGAAGGAATTACAATTAAGGGAATGATACATATCTCAATTTATTCAACATTTATTACTTTGTTGTTGAATGTATAATGTTTATTATTAATGAACACTAGCATAATGTAGAAGAATTTGTTTGTCATCAATGAAGATTGCATTATATAAAAGAGTTTGACAAATATTATACATTCAAATGCAAAGTAATAAATACTTTAAATTCCCTGGATGGGGTGACACGTGACACTCCTGTGACACTGGGCTTAGCACTAAGCCATGGCATAAATGCCGATGGCCGCCACCCACAAGCCTGCATTTACGATGGTGGATGACCATAGATGCAGCTATACAACAGAGGGACACCTCCCTCGCGCGATCACTCTCGCTCACAGCGCACTCAGCATGACGGGGTTTAAGGGGGGTCAGGTGACTTCTGCCTCTGGTAATTTGCTTTCTTATGTGCCTGGACAGAGAGGTTCTACTCCTGCTTCGGCTCTCCTCTTCGCATGGGCGCTCGGGTGTAGTCCTGTACCCCTCTCGTCCTGGCTCACTCCCATCTCGTCGCATTTTGGTGAGGAAATTCCTGGCATTTTGCATTTTTATGTGCCTAGACAGAGTCGGTCTGCTCTTGCTCCAACTCTCCTCTTCTTCTGGGAGCCTTGGAGTAACCCGACTTCCTTTTTGTCCTAGCTTATTCACTTCTCGCTGCAAGCACTCTACACATTCATCTATTCCCCGACAACTATGGCCAGAAAGCGGGGCAGGCCTTGCTGTGGCTCGGCCTGGTACACCCACAAGGCGTAGCGGCAAAGGAAAGAAAAGTTGGAACGTGATCTGGCAATGGTGACCTCCATTCTCCGGAAGAAAGCTCGGGTTGAGAAATCGGCACTGCTCTCCATCATTGCGGAGATGGGAGCCGGTTGCAGCAGCGAAGCCACGAAAATTAAGCCGAGAGACAAGTTGATCGAGATTATTTTCGGCACGAAATGAGAGCGGAGATATAATAAAGAAATGCACAGAGATATTGCAGATATTCAATAATATAACAGAAATGTATCAGAGATGCAACCATAAACACAGATATACAGTAATACAGGATTTCTATTAATC
>SNQJ01S0214094.1:0-15679 GCA_010110895.2 Picea sitchensis | reverse complement strand
AAACCTACCAAGTGATAGCTTCCAAATCCAAGGAACCCTGGGATATTTTGAATGGGTAATCTAGAGCCAAATTTGGTTCATGGAGACAATAGTTTTGTCTCCTAAGATAGGGAGGGGATAGGTGTAGAGACTCAATAAAAATCTTGCAGGGTAACCAATGGTATAGTTTAGTTTTAATCATTTTTTAAATGAATTATAAAATATTGCAAATAGGCAATTAATATTTCCCTCCAATAGGACTATTTAGTCCCATCAATATGGTGTGGGCGAATCACAAAATGCAAATAAAATTGTTTCAAATTCAGAAAAAGAATTTTTTATTTTAATAAAAAGGAATTAATAAAAAATAGGTCAAAACATTGATAAGGTGTGTAAAAGGTGTACCAAAACATACCTATTAATATCTCAGAATGCACCAACTAATAAGGAGTCAACTATAGTTGTCTTCCTACCGAAATTTATACTCCCACTGTAAGGATGAATATAACTACTCTAACAACCTTTGTTTTAAACAATAATTTTGCACCAAAAAAAGGTGCCCTTTATACCAGAAGTTATCCTACTATTAAATATAGCCTACATGGGGATTGGTGTCCTCCTAATGTGTTTATATGAATTGGTTCTCTGTGTCAATAGATAACAATTCCTATCAGACCTCTGCGAGCCAACTTGGAATTGGTAAGGATAAAACAAATAAAGATCCCCTTGTATTTCCTAGACAAATCCTTGGCCACCACAATGGTTTTCCCCTTATTGTATATGATATCATAACCATATCCAAGCATCTTAGTGATGCACTTGTGCTACTTTGGTGACAACATCCTATATTCCAAAGCCTACTTAAAACTATAATGGTGGTATGCCTTGATCTAGAAATGCCTCCTAATGACATATGTGCATCATTTATTTCTCATAGGTAGACTTTCCCAAATTTATGTCACACAATTGTTTATTGGTGAATACTAATGGATACTCCTCTTGCATTAACACTACTCCAAGACCTCTTCCAAGATGTTGCATTCCAAGAAAAAACTCTTACTGAAATTGAGCACTCGTAAAATGTGTGTAGTACACATGGCTACCTTTAAAGTTGAAAAAAAAATCACTATAACATCATTCCATACAAAGGAATTATTTTTAGCAGTGTGGGGTTGAAATTCCTTATAATTTTATAAATCTCCTATAGTATCTTGTAAGGCCTAAGAAGTTGCATAATTTTTTCAAAGTCCTAGGACATGACCAATAAGCCTTAATTTTCTTGGGATCCACTCCCACCCCATCCTAACTATGTGACCCAATTATTTCAGTTTAGAAGCACCAAAAGAACAATTGGAATGCTTGAGGAACAATTGATTATATTAGGGTAGTTGGAAGGATTTATCAACATGCACCACATGTGCTTCCCAAGTTGTGGCTATAAATCAGATATCATCAAAGAATACAAGTAGAACATTACACAAGAAGGGTATAAAAATCTTGTTCATGAGGCTTTGGAAGGTAGAGGGAGCATTGTGAAGCCCAAAATGAATTACCAAAAACTCATAATGTCCTTCATTTGTGAAAATGACCATCTTAGGAATGTCCACATATTTCGTGCATATTTGGTGGTAACTTGAGAGAAGGTATAGTTTACTAAAGAACTTAGCAACATGAAGCTCATCCAAAAAATCATCAGCAACTTCGATGGAGACTTTGTCTTTGCTCATCAACTTAGTAAGAGAAAAAAATCCAAGACACATGTATAATTTCAACTGCTTTCTTCAATCTTGTCATTATTGGGGGTTAAAGGAGATAATTAAAGGCCAGTGTGTTGACCTCAACAATGCTTTGAACAATATTTTCAATTTCATTCTTTTTTGTGAAAGGGTGCCTTTAAGGATGCACATTAGGTGGTTGACTACCTAAAATCAATAGGGCCATGATCATGTTCTCCACATGAAAGGGGTAATTCACGAGCTGTTTCAAATGCCCATTGATGTTTAGTTAAAACCAACTACAAATCAATGTGAATTTCTTGTGAGGTTTCATCCATAACTTGGATGACTTGGATGGCATGGAGGTGGAAACAATGTCAAAATGCGCTTTCTTCAAGAGATTTTCCATAAGGTGAATGTTGATAATTTCTAAAAATTCAAACTTGAGCCCCTTGATAGTATGTTTATGGCCCTGATCATGTATAACTCCTTGAAACCCATGGTAATAAAATCAAATGTTTGTAACCATTCTACTACAACACTACATCATAACCACCCATATCAATGGTGAACATGTGAGATTTAAATTGAGAGTCCCCCATTTGAAATTTCACATTCTCACACTTTCCATCGTATTTCATTATACCATTATTAGGTATCATAACTTGAAACTTGTACACAACATGGTCATAACAATGGTTTTCTTCTACGACTCACCGCTGAATAAAATTGTGGGTGTTGCAATTGTTAATTAAAAA
This sequence comes from Picea sitchensis, assembly GCA_010110895.2. Classification (NCBI taxonomy): domain Eukaryota; kingdom Viridiplantae; phylum Streptophyta; class Pinopsida; order Pinales; family Pinaceae; genus Picea; species Picea sitchensis. The sequence continues at coordinate 13,227 of SNQJ01S0214094.1, read as the reverse complement.
AATCACCTTTTGGTTCTTAATGTAGCCAATCAACTTTGGGTTTAGGTAACAAAACCTTATTTTGCAGGTAACAAAACCTACCTATCTTGTAAAGTGCAACAACACTTGAAGAATGTACCTTTTATTCTTCTATGAATAAAAGGTATGTTTTTTTTTTTTTAAAATAATAAAAAGAATATTTAATTATAAATATAAAAAAAAAAAAAAATTTTTCCAATTTTTTTTTTTTTATCTTGCTTTCACATCCAAATTTATGTGATCACAATAGAGGTAATATCCAAAATATATATAGATATAATAAGATATTTTTAAGTAATTAAATTAAATGAAGAAAATGATATAAAATTTGCAAAAGGAAATATAATTTTTTATATTGTTGATCATTATGAAAAGAAAAAGAATAACTTTTATATTGATCATTATGAAAAGAAAAAGAATATTTTTTATAGTCCTTTTCAAAGGGACAACCTCCTTTGAATAGAGTTCCAAAACGACAACAACACCTCACAACCATTATATAGCCTTCTAAATTTATAAATAGTTTCTTACTAACAAAACTTTAAATCTGGTCTAATCATTAATAAATATCAATCACTTAGTGGACCTTATTTAATAAAAATGACATTTTTTCATTAATAAATATCAACCACCTAGTGGACCTTATTTAATAAAAACAACATTTTTACATTAATAATTACCCAATAACTATCTAATGGACATTAGTCGAAGAACATAGTCTCGTACATTAATTAACCAACTCCTAAGTACCCCAAAGTGGCGAGTTTAGGGTAGGCCAAATCCATAGTCTTTTGAGCCAAATCCATATTATTCTTAACTCTATGGAGAATGGTTGTTGTTATGTTAAACATGCAATCTACTTTCTAAACCTTACATGTGTATGGTAAATAAAAATCCATTGAGGGAGGTTTTTGGCCATAACAACTTCATATGATGACATTATAGTAGTTCCATGATAAGTGGTTTTATACCACCATTCAACAAGGTGAAGCCATTATGCCCATGTTGATCCAAGGAAAAACATCTCAAACAAGTTTCCAAGAATTTGTTGACCACCTATGCTTGACCATTTGTTTGGAGATTATAAGTTGTGCTGATTTTCAACTATGTGCATTGCAGTTTAAACAATTCCTACCAAAATTTGTTAGAGAATGTAGGATCACAATCTGACATAGTAGAAGTGGGTATGCCATATAACTTAAAATATAATCCATGAAGACTTTGGAAAATAGTGTGAATGAGCGAATGTGATAATACAAAAATGAGCATATTTGGTCCCTTCTTTCAAGAGACCCAATATCAAATCCATGGAAATGTCCATCTCGGTAGTGGCAACAATGCCTAGGAGTCTTCACTCTTTAACATGTCTTCCTTTGACAAGATTCACATTAAGCTACAAAAATAATGATGTCTTTTCATGCCTTCCCAAAAGAAATATAACTTAGCTTAATTGTAGGTTTTCAAATACAGAGTGACACACTGTAGGGATGAATGTAACTACTCTAACAACCTTTGTTTTAAAGAAAAATTTCACCAAAAAGTACACTTTATACCAGAAGTTATCCCACTGTTAAATATAGCCTACATGGGGATGGGTGTCCTAATGTATTTAGATGAATTGGTTTGCTATGTCAATAGCTAACAATTCCTATCAGACCTCTGCAAGCCAATCTGGAATTGGTAAGGATAAAAAAAATAAAGATCCTTTTGTATTTCCTAGACAAATCCTTGGCCACCACAATGGTTTTTCCCTTATTGTATATGATATCATAACCATATCCAAGCATCTTAGTGATTCACTTGTGCTACTTTGATTACAACATCCTATATTCCAAAGAATACTTCAAACTATAATGGTGGTATGCCTTGATCTAGAAATGCCTCCCAATGACATATGTGCATCATTTCTTTCTCATAGGTGGACTTTCCAAATTTATGTCACACAATTGTTTATTGGTGAATACTAATGGATGCTCCTCTTGCATTAACACTACTCCAAGACCTCTTCCAAGATGTTGCATTCCAAGAAAAAACTCTTACTGAAATTGAGCACTCGTAAAATGTGTGTAGTACACATGGTTATCTTTAAAGTTGAAAAAACTTTCACTATAACATCATTCCATACAAAACATTCTTTTGAGGAAGTGTAGGGTTGCAATTCCTTATAATTTTCAAGCTTCCCTATAGTAACTTGTAAGGCCTAAGAACTTTGCATAGTTTTTTCAAGTCCCACAGGACATGACCAATCAATGTAATTTTCTTGGGATCCACTCCCACCCCATCCTGACTATGTGACCCAATTATTTCACTTTAGAAGCACCAAAAGAACAATTGGAATGCTTGAGGAACAATTGAACCCATATTAAGAGTGGAGTTGGAGGGATTTATCGACATGCACCACATGTCCTTCCCAAGTTGTGGCTATAAATCAAGATATCATCAAAAAAATACCAAGCACAAATTACACAGAAGGGCTATAAAAGCTTGTTCATGAGGCTCTGAAACGTGGATGGGGCATTGCAAAGATCGAAATGCATTACCAAAAACTCATAGTAATGTCTTTCATTTGTGCAAATGACCATCTTAGGAATGTCCACATATTTTGTCCATATTTGGTGGTAACTTGAGAGAAGATATAGTTTACTAAAGAACTTAGCAACATGAAGCTCATCCAAAAAAATCATCAACAACTTCGATGGAGACGTTGTCTTTGATCATCAACTTATTAAGAGAAAAAAATTCAAGATGCATGCGCTAATTTCCTTCTTTCTTCAATACCGTCACTATTGGGGTTAAGGGCTAGTACTAAGACAGATGATGTTGACCTCCAACAATGCTTGAACAATCTTTTCAATTTCATTCTTTTATTAACGAAAGGGTGTTCATAGGACTTTATATTGGGTGGTTCACTACCCAAAATCAATAGAGTACCATGATCATGTTCTCCATATGAAAGGGGTAATTCACGAGGTGTTTCGAATGCCCATTGATGCTTAGTTAAAACCAACTACAAATCAATGTGAATTTCTTGTGAGGTTTCATCCTGCTTGGATGAGAGCTTGGATGGCATTGAATTGGAAATAATCTCAAATTTCCCTTTCTTCAAGAGATTTTCCATAAGGTGAATGTTGATAATTTCTAAAAAATCAAAATTGAGCCCCTTGACGGTATGTTTATGGCCCTGATCATGTATAACTCCTTGAAACCCATGGTAATTAAATCAAATGTGTGTAACCATTCTACTCCAACACTACATCATAACCACCCATATCAATGGTGAACATGTGGGATTTAAGTTGAGAGTCCCCAATTTGAAGTTTCACATTCTCACACTTTCCATCATATTTCATTATACCATTATTGGGTATCATAACTTGAAAATTGTACACAACATGGGCATAACAATGGTTTTCTTCTATGACTCATCGATGAATAAAATTGTTGGTATTTTCGATGTTAATTGAAACAATCACCCTTTGGTTAGCAATGTAGCCAATCAACTTTAGGGTTTAGGTAACAAAACCTTATTTTGTAGGTAACAAAACCTGCCTATCTTGTAAAGTGGAACAACACTTGAAGAATGTACCTTTTATTCTTCTATGAATAAAATGTATGTTTTTTTTTAGAAACTAATAAAATAATATCACAAAAGAGAACAACCAAAACCCATTTTTCAAATAAAATTAACTTTCTTTCATATCCAACTTTATGTTATTACAATAAATTATATATCAAAACATATATAGATATAATAATATATTGTTAAGTAATTAAAGTAAATAAGAGAAAGAACAATGATATAAAATTACAAATATAATTTTATATTGATCATTATGAAAGAAAAGAATGTACATAGTCCTTTTCAAAGGGACAACCTACTTTGAATAGAGTTCCAAGACAACAACAACACCTCACAACCATTATATAGCCTTCTAAATTTATAAATAGTTTCTTACTAGTGAAACTTTAAATCTGGTCTCGTCATTAATAAATATCAATCACTTAGTGGACCTTATTTAATAAAAATGACATTTTTTCATTAATAAATACCATTGACCTAGTGGACCTTATTTAATAAAAACAACATTTTTACATTAATAATTACCTAGTAACTATCTAATTGAATTTAGTCGAAGAACATAGTCTCGTACATTAATTAACCAACTCCTAAGTACCCAATTAGAGGTTAGGGTGGGGCCTAACATGCCTTTCAAAAGCATCATTGTTTTCAAGGTTGGAGGTGTGGAAATTGCTATCAAATTGTTGTTGATTCCCAAGTGGCATCTATCCTTCCATTGTATCAAGACTTCCTAAATATTTCACTCACTACAATTGGTGCTATTGGTGCTCTCTGTTAACCAATATTGCTTCCAATTGTAACCAAATGTTCTCTTCTTCATAATGTTCTAAAAGGTTAGTTTGAACTCGACCCCCACAAACTTTTTCAAATAAGTCACATGAAACACTAGATAGATAATTATGTGGGTAGGCAAAGACAATTTGCATTCAACTTGTCCAATGCACTAGAATATCTAATAGGGCTCATAGAACTTTGGCGCTAGCTTATGATGGCCCTCATATTTAAGAGAGGTTTTCTTATAGGGATGAGTACAAAGAGACACTTGATTCCATTCTACGAAAGAACACTCAATGATGTTGGTTGGCATGTTGTTTCATTCTCTTTTGAGTCAAATCCATATTATTCTTAACTCTTTGGAGAATGGTTGCTCTTATGTTAAACATGCAATCTAATTTCTAAACCTTAGATGTGTATGGTAAATACAAATCCATTGAGGGAGGGTTTTGGCCATAACAACTTCATATGGTGACATTATAGTAGTTACCATGATAGGTGGTTTTATACCACCATTCAACGAGGGGTGGCCACTATTCCCATCGGTGATGTTGATCCAAGGCAAAGCATCTCAAACAAGTTTCCAAGCATTTATTGACCACCTATGTTTGACCATTTGTTTGGAGATTATAAGTTTTGCTCATTTTCAATTATATTCTGATTTAAACAAATTTCTACAAAATTTGTTAGAGAATGTGGAATCCTATTATGACATAGTGGAAGTGGGTTATGCCATAACTTAAATGAAATCAATGAAGACTTGGTAAATGGTGTGGCAGCATGAGCGAGTGTGATACGACACAAAATGACATGTTGGTCCCTTTCTTTCAAGAGACTAATATCAAATCTATGGAAATGTCCATCTAGGTAGTGGCAACAATGCCTAGGAGTCTTCACTCTTTAATCTGTGTTCCTTTGACAACATTCACATTAAGCTACAAAAATAGTCTCTTTTGTACCTTCAAAATATAACTTATCTTAATTGTAGGTTTTCAAATACAGAGTGACACACTGTAGGGATGAATGTAACTACTCTAACAACCTTTGTTTTAAAGAATAATTTTGCACCAAAAAAGGCGCATTTTATACCAGAAGTTATCCTACTGTTAAATATAGACTACATGGGGATTGGTGTCCTCCTAATGTATTTAGATGAATTGGTTCGCTATGTCAATAGCTAACAATTCCTATTAGACCTCTGCAAGCCAATCTGGAATTGGTAAGGATAAAAAAAATAAAAGATCTTTGTAATTTCCTAGACAAATCCTTGTATCCTGGAATTTTTTCCTTCTTGTATATAATCTCTGCTTATATCAAGCATATTGGTGATGATGCACTTGTGCTGCTTTGATGACAACATCCTATATTCCAAATCATACCTCAATGTGGTGGTATGCCTTGATCCTAGAAATGCCTCTGATGACATATGTGCATCATTTGGCTGCTTATAGGTGGACTTTTCCCAAATTTTTGTCACCTGGTGTTTGTTTATTGGTGAATACTAATGGATGCTCCTCTTGCATTAACACTACTCCAAGACTTCTTCCAAGGTGTTGCATTCCAAGACAAAAATCTTATTGAAATTTTTCACTAGTAAAATGTGTGTAGTACACATGGCTACCTTTAAAGTTGAAAAAAAATTCACTATAACATCATTCCATACAAAGGCATTCTTTTTTTAGCAGGGAAATTAATAGGTTTGCAATTCACTTATAGTTTTTCAAAAACTTCCTATAGTACCTTGTAAGGCCTAATAAGTTGCATAATTTTTTCAAAGTCCTAGGACATGACCAATCAAGCCTTAATTTTCTTGGGATCCACTCCCACCCCATCCTGACTATGTGACCCAATTATTTCACTTTAGAAGCACCAAAAGAACAATTGGAATGCTTGAGGAACAATTGATTATATTAGAGTAGTTGGAAGGATTTATCAACATGCACCACATGTCCTTCCCAAGTTGTGGCTATAAATCAAAGAGATCATCAAAGAATACAAGAATAAAATTACACAAGAAGGGTATAAAAGCTTGTTCATGAGGCTCACGAAGCGATGGATGGGGCATTGCAAAGATCGAAATGCATTACCAAAAACTCATAATGTCCTTCATTTGTGCAAATGACCATCTTAGGAATGTCCACATATTTCATCCAGATTTGGTGGTAACTTGAGAGAAGGTCTAGTTTACTAAAGAACTTAGCAACATGAAGCTCATCCAAAAAAATCATCAGCAACTTCGATGGAGACTTTGTCTTTGATCATCAACTTATTAAGAGAAAAACATTCAAGATGCGTGCACTAATTTCCTTCTTTCTTCAATACTGTCATTATTGGGGTTAAGGGCTAGTATTAAGACAGATGATGTTGACCTCCAACAATGCTTGAAAAATCTTTTCAATTTCATTCTTTTATTGCAAGGGTGTTCCTGAGGACACATATTGGGTGGTTCACTACCCAAAATCAATAGAGTACCATGATCATGTTCTCCACATGAAAGGGGTAATTCACGAGGTGTTTCGAATGCCCATTAATGCTTAGTTAAAACCAACTACAAATCAATGTGAATTTCTTGTGAGGTGTCATCCATAACTTGGATGACTTGGATGGCATTGAATTGGGAAATAATGTCAAATTTCCCTTTCTTCAAGAGATTTTCCATAAGGTGAATGTTGATAATTTCTAAAAATTCAACTTGAGCCCCTTGATGGTATGTTTATGGCCCTGATCATGTATAACTCCTTGAAACCCATGGTAATTAAATCAAATGTTTGTAACCATTCTAATCCAACACTACATCATAGCCACCCATATCAATGGTGAACATGCTAGAGTTTGAGTTGATAGTCCCCTCTTTGATGTTTCACATTCTCACACTTTCCATCATATTTCATTATACCATTATTGGGTATCATAACTTCAAAATTGTACACAACATGGGCATAACAATGGTTTTATTCTACACCTCATCGATGAATAAAATTGTGAGTGCTACCAATACATTAATTAAAAACTTTGTGCTTAATGTGAATAATCCAACTTTGGGGTTGAGGGAGATAAATTATTAATAAAGCATAGATGAAATTTGGGGTTCCTTACAAGGGAGGCTCAAGGGTGGTTTCTTCCTAGGAGGGAGGTGCATATTTGATAATTCCAACCTTCAGGAGAATTCATGAATTTACTCATTTTGGTTAGATTGGGACAAATCAATTTGAGATAATTGTTGATCCTTTTGTTTATTCCCTTTGAAATTCTTTTTATGCCCTTTGAAATACTTCTCATCAGAAGTATAGAAAATTTTGAGACGTTGGCATTCCACTACTTCTTCCTAGGTCAACTTGTGACCTAAAACAAAGAAAAGGGACAGGTTGTGTAGGGTGTTAAGGAGGTGTGGTGAGGGAATAAAAGGGGAATACATTTTAGCCCTTCCAATGGTCCCACTAATTTCCCCTTAATGCAGCATGGGTTTACATTACGATAAATCTATTCACTGCACCATGATATTTTATTTTTTGGATAGTGGACTATTATATGACAAACTTTTCATTAAATCAATGGTAGGGGGTTATGGATCATGTACCTCATTCCCTAGTCCAGTGTATTGAGTTTGGTGATGGTCCCTAAGAGTTTTGTCTGTGAAACATGTCCAGAATAACACAACCTTGGAAGAAACTGCCAGAAGCTTGCATATAGAATTAAAAAAAAAGGAGTAAAATATCTAACATTGCAAGTCCACTCAAATGCCATGGTGGTGTCTTGTTTACATACTAAATCAAATGGAGGAAACAATGATCAACATCCAAATAATTACTCGAAAGGTGAAGGAAGTGCTTCTTTGGAAAGGGAATAGAGGTTTCAAAGTGAAGGGTCAAAGAAAATATGATACATAGTAACTTCGAATGGAATATTTTGTAGGTCATGTTCATAATACTCACTTCCCCTTTGGCATAGACATTGACACAACGATGAGTATTGAAAGTGAAATGGTGATAGAGTTTGATCTATCAAATCAAGATGTGACAAATATTGCAGCCATGATGGACGTAGATATATAAGTTCTTGTGCCAAAATGGAAACCTATAGTTGCTTTATGGATACTACCGAGAAATAAATGTATAGTGATTATCCTACTTCTATAATTGAGGATGATTTTTTGGAGATGCTCAATGACAATGATAGGTCTTATAGTGCATTTGTAATTGAACACCTTTCCTTTAGGTCGCAAGTATTGGTTTGATCCCCCAAGGTATTTAACTACAGACTCTTGTATGAAGACTACTTCTTCCAAATTAGAAGGAATAAAGGATGGAAAGATCTATCAAAATACAAAGCAACAGTCCAACATTTTCATCCTTAAACTTAGAAAGGGAAAGTACGACAACTTGTTTTCCTGAAGAAGACCATGTGGGACAAGATCGACAAAGGAAGAATATTTTTACACATATTCAACATATACATCACCAAGTGGGAAAGTTCTGGATTATTCTGACATTTTTTGTAAGCATGGAGCAACCATGAGATGGGTTTATGCTTGAAAATAAATGATAAGCCCAGGGAAAAACTGAAATAACACTTGAATACTCCATTTCCTGGGCAAATCAACCCCTATAAAACAACATTGGATTCAATTATCTTAATCGGAAGCTTGTTGGAATAGTTTGGAGTCTATTTTCACTATCAAAATAGAATCATTGCCCCTTGTTCAACAACATCTGCAAAGGGGAGAAGAGACAATGTCTTTCATCTTAGGAAAGTGTTTTTAGGCTTCATTAGTGTGCATGAGTATGCATTTTTTCAAAGGGAAAGTTTTTTGAGGCTTCATTGGTGTGCCAAAGTATTCATTTTTCCCAAATGGTTGTAAGGTTCCCAAACACATCCTCAACCCAACAATGATAGAGATTCTAGCATACAAGCACCTTGAATTTAATGTGTCCTTGTTTTGCATAATGACCAAGAATAAAGAAAAGGGGTACTATGTTTTTCAATGTTGACGGTGTTTCATTGGATCTAGAGGTATTTCTTACATGAACATGATGATATTATGAGGTTCTCATACACTCATAAGAAGAGCACATGTCCACAAGTAGGAGATTAATATACCAAATACGGCATGGGGTTGTTCATCCTTCTTCACTAGCCATGATATTATAAATTTCTTCACTAGCCATGATATTTTATTCAATTTTGGATGATGGATTTCATATGACATGATTCTTATTGAAAGCATTGGAAATGGGGATCCCTTAAGGTCCTTAACTACAAACCCTTATATGAAGACTAGCTTTGTGGATACTACTGAGAAAGAAATGTATAGTGATTATCCTAGTTCTATAATTGAGGATGATGTTTCGAAGATGATCAGTGATAATGACATATCTTCTTGTGTATTATTTATCCCCATTTTGTGGGATAAGTAATGACATCATGTCTCGAGGCCCTCAGGTTGAAATGATGTTACCCCTTAAATCTGGCATAGGGTTACATTCCAATAAACTTCTTCACTAGCCATGATATTATAAATTTCTTCACTAGCCATGATATTTTATTCAATTTTGGATGATGGATTTCATATGACATGATTCTTATTGAAAGCAGTGGCAATGGGGATCCCTTAAGGTCCTTAACTACAAACCCTTATATGAAGACTAGCTTTGTGGATACTACTGAGAAAGAAATGTATAGTGATTATCCTAGTTCTATAATTGAGGATGATGTTTCGAAGATGATCAGTGATAATGACAAATCTTCTTGTGTGTTATCCCCATTTTGTGGGATAAGTAAGGAGATTATGTCTCGAGGCCCTCAGGTTGCAGATATGGAGTGTCGAGAGACTACATGACCAACAGTATCCACTTGCACATATGGAGACCCTTCTCACCACCACAAAGGTCAAGATGGAATCCACCACACCAGATGGATTCCAAGAGGCACTGGGCCTTGCTCCATGAGGTAAAATTTAGGTATTATGGTGTGTGTCATTTCAATATTTGAGGCATTTGAGTATATTGTATCTTAGACTGCTTTACATTTCATGACATATGCTTGGACATTATGCCTTTTTCTGTGTTTCACCTTAGTGGTTGACATTGTTCCCTAGTAAGTGGTCTTCCCATGGTGTGGGTTTGCTACTAGGAACTCCCTTGAAGAACCATTGTATTGTTCCCAGTCATACTTACCACTTTCTATCACTCAAAACCCCCCATTTCCTTATCTCTTGGGATTTTAGGGTGTACTGACCCAAGAAGGGGTTGTCCCTCATTCTATGGGAAGAAAGGGTTGAAGGCCCAGAGGGATTGATGTTGGATAAAAAAGATAAAATCCTATATATAAACCTTCCATGTGTTTCTCCCAGGGATCCCTCAAGAAAGAAATGAAATGTTTATTTGTAAGAAAAGGGGGACCCACAAGAATAAATGATAGAATGCTTAGGGGGTTAATTGGAGGATAGGAGGTCTCATCACGAGTCGGCCTATCATGATCATGGGTATATAGCATTATGAAATTACCATCATCTAGACACCAAGTCAGGGCAGTGGCTATCAGTTGCACAACTTAGAGAAAGGGGGTCTCATCACAATCCAACCTTCTCATTTCCGCAAGGTATTTATGAGTGACATTGTCATTATCTGGACACCACACCAGGACAATGTCCTTCAAATCATCCTTTAAAACATAAAATAAATTAAAAATGGAAAGAGGATGGGCTTGGAAAGATTGCATTGCAAACGAAGGTGCCATACACCCTCTACAAAGGCACCCATGAATGAGAAACTACAACCCCTTGTATGTCATGGACCCCATGTCCAGTGAGTCTTGATCCTTAACCACTTTATCCATTTTGCATGGCTTAGAGAGGGATCAATTGGGAAACATTCATTGACCTAGGGAAATATCTACCCAATAGGACACCTCGTCAACCCTCCCATATCCAATCTTTGAAAGTTGCATAATGTCTTTTTTCACTTACTTGTTTGATTGGGTAATATTTGATGCACATGCTTAGGTGGCTCATATATTGATTTGATTTACTCATCATGATATTATGACTTGAGATCCTTTGAGGGTGTTCTTATTTGTCTTTGCAAGGCCTAGTTGGTGGATAGTTTTGGAGGAACAAGCCTATCTTGGGCTTCATGGGGCTTGAATCCCACATGTTGAATTCCAAGGGCCCGCATGTTGAATGAGAGAGACATACCTTCGGAAGCCTATAATAAAACATATTAGACATGACCTAGCCCTCACATGCCAAACGTTTTTCCTAGGAGAGGAAAAACATCATCTTTGGAGGCATGACATCACCTACAAGGGATAGTGTTTAGTGGTGAAGTTATAACTCATTTACACATGGATGTTTTGAGGAGAAGAAGGCCTTGACCACGAGGAGATGATATACATGATTGGCATGTGGCCTTTAGAGGCCTAACTATGCATCTCCAACTCCAATGACTTGCTCCTAGTGTCAAAACGTCCCCTAAAGGGGTGACGTCCTCTTGTTTTAGGATTTTCTTTTTTGTTAAAGTGAATTTAAAGATGAATTGTTTAATATTATTTGGCTGCAAGGGGTAAGATAAGGGTTTTGGACCCATTGTCTTATGTTTTACCCTTGCTAATGTGCACAAACTATGTTAGTGAAATTTTGTATAAATAGAGAGCACAAGATCTCATTTTAAATCATAACTCGCCCACTGTGAGAAGTATTGGACTGAAATTTTGCTATCTTTGGCTATTTCTCTTATTCTCTTGTGTATGGCTATCTGATCTAGGGGATCAAATTTTGCTCAAAATAAAAAGTGCTCGAAATCGCTTCAAATCGAACAGAAGCGTAGGCCTCGTCGTCGTGAACCCAACACAACTCGTTTGGGTTCAAACGGACGTCAGATGAGAGAGATATCGCGTTGTGTTCAAAACGTCAAACATGCAAAAAAAAGGGATGTTGACTATACAATCCGTATGGATGTTGACATGGCATGTCCGTACGACACATGGTAGAGATAAATTGGCAGGACCATACGATGTGGCATTCATTGGTTGGCAGATGTGGACGAATAGTCTGCTGACACATGGCATTTTTTTACCAATGGTTTGGTGCCACGTGGCACCCTGTTATTTGTTGTTGGTTTAAAAGTTATGGAGTCTGTGGGGATCGAACCCTAGATCTCCCCACCGTGCATAGCCTTTGCAAAGTCCACACTGCCAACATACCACACCGTGTTCCTTATTATATATGTGGTTTAAAATAAATTTAAATTTGATTTGTTGTAAAGTTTGGCGTGGGGTCGGGCTGGGGCTTAGCCCCAGCCCGCGATTGTATTATTTTACATATGACCAGAGGTTACGCCATTGGCACACGCGCAATTTTTTTTTATTTGGTTTTAAACGGTTATGACCAACCATTCGACCGCCACTTGTCCATTATCTATTCGCTCTTGGAACAGAGCCCGTTTTGCGTTTGCGCGTGGTCACATGGGCCACATGACCACGGCCTTGGCATTTAGGGGCTAGGCGCACCCATAACCATCCTACAGTTCGCACCGTTTGTGTGGTTGCACCCGGTGCTGAGTTTTAACACATAAAAGCGCGTGGGGGCTAGGTTGAGGCAACAAGGGTGCATTTTGGCGATCCAGAGACAACAAGTTTGAAGGGGAACTTCCAGGAAGCCTATCTTCTTCAATTTTTGGCCAAACGAGGTGCCGAAAAATCCTAGCTAGGGGTTTTTGGACGTTCTGAAGCCATTGGAGCCATCTATTTGGAATTTTGAGAATTGTAAAGCACATATTTGATCACTTTGAGAAAATAATACAAAAGATCCATTGGAAGCTGGACCAGGAGATGTAGCCCAAGAGAGGGGTGAACTCCTT
>SNQJ01S0214092.1:0-13960 GCA_010110895.2 Picea sitchensis | reverse complement strand
TAGTTGAGTTAACTAGTCAACTAGTCTTCAGTTAATTGACTGAATAGAAAACAGTGAGGAATTAACTCAAGGAATCAAGGCTAATGCGCCACTCAGGTGATGATAACAAGGCGAGGTTGAATTAGCATGGTGATGATCCCAATGTTGCATGGTGATGATCCCAATGCAACATCTAAACTCAACTCAACTAGTCAAACTGAAGTGTGAACTAAAAGAGAATATTCTCAAGGTGGAATATTCTCTCCTAAAATATAGGAGACTGGATAATGACTAATAAACAAATAAAAACTAAAGAAAAAGAAATCCTTGGTGCGTGTGAAGTAACCCCAACAGGGGTGATCTAGAAGTTGCAGCTAATGACCTAGAAAACCATGACGACCATGATCAGACATTCACAAACTGAAAAACAACCAGAACGCCTTCCGAGTACTATGACTTGCAAGTGGATTTTCCTCATCCTCCAGTAGGTGGAAGTGAAAAACGTATCAATCTTGGTTTTCAAGTCACAAAACATCCTTTCCTAATTGAAAATAATCAATACCACATAATAAGATGTATGTTGAATCACAATCAACAAAAAATTATAAAGGACATTGCTCTTAAAAAATGCTTGAACATGGATAGTCCTATGCACTTGTTCCTTACAGGAGGAGTAGGAACAATGAATACATTCACAGCGAAAGAACTGTTCCAAATTCTTATACGAATCTATGATTCAAACAATTCGTCTGATCCCATGAAACCAAAGGGCCTAATAGTTGCATACACAGGAAAAGATGCATATAATGCAGGTGGAACAACGGTCCACTCTGCATTTTTGATGCCTTTTAACAAGTCACAATTTATTCCACTTAGCAAGGAAATGTTGGATACATTGTCTAAGCTTTATGAGGAACTCTAGCTTGTATTTATAGATGAAATATCTTTGATTGGCAATCGGTTCTTGTACTTTGTTGAAAACCGACTAAGAAGCATAAAACATGTGCACATGAAAAACTTTGGAAACATTGACATGATTTTCTGTGGCGATCTTTACCAGGCACAACCCATCCAAGATTCTTTGATATTTGAACAACCTACCGTTAACATGGAAACAATGACCCATGACTTCTGGAAAGACAATATTAAATGCTTTGAGTTGCATACTACACTATGATAGACAGATGAAACATTCATTGCAATTCTCAATAGAATGCGCAGAAACAACCAAACATATGATGACTTAACATATATCAATTCCAGGTGCTTGCGGCCTGCACCAATAGACCCTACATTCCCTTACGTTTTTTACAGAAATAAGGATGTTGCAATGCATAACAACCACATTCTATCGACCATGCCTGGCGATGGTATCATCATCAACTCAATTGACTTGGAAGAATACAACCATAGAAATGTGCCACATCATGAACATACAGTCACTTTACCTTCTCATCTTGTCCTCAAATTAGAGACGATGGTTGAAATATATGCTTGTAACTATGATTCACAGGATGTCTTGGTCAATGGTGTATATGGAATACTCAAAGGCTATACGAAAACATAAAAACTTGATGCCCTTTGGATTAAGTTCCATGAACCGCATATAGACAAGCGACAAGCAAACAAGTTGTCTTTTCTATATACTTCAAACAATGGAAGCGATTGGACCCCTATTTTGTGAATATCAAAGCCAGTATCAACATCAGCAAATATAGGTCGACTGAATATTCGAAAGCAATTTCCGAGTAAACTTGCATGTGCACGTACAGTCCAGAAATCACAAGGACTAATAATTGATCATGTTGCATTCCAGCCTGCTGGAATTCAAATACATGGACTTACACAACACTGTCCCATGTCAGAAGCATCAACTCCTTGTATTTACTAAGTCCTCTCACAAAAGGTAAATTCAAAGTGAAACACAAAGTTGATATTGAAATGGAATGACTAAGGACCATCGCAAAATGGAAACTGCACTATGATTACCAATTCATACAAACAAATTCATATGTATTGATTCTGTCACTTAACACACATAGCTTAAATGCACATATGGATGATATACTAAATGACTATGATACAATGCAATCTGATATTTTGTGCTTGTAGGAAACAGACATGGCATTATGCATGCATAACAAACAATTCCCAAATCAAAATTGCATATAAAGTTACATTAGACATGGGGTGATGATACTGGTGAAAAAACATGTACCAATTTTGGACCATATACATATCGAAGAAAATAATGTTGAAGTTTTGCTTGCAAAATTTTTCTTCCATGGAATAGAAGTTACAATTTTGAATCTATGTGTTGCTCCCCATGCAACATTCTCCAACATAGTAGATGTTATTTCTAATGCATTGGCCCATTTCCATCTGAACGGGTCCATTGTACTTATAGGAGACTTCAATATTGACATGCTACAAAATAATGATAGAACAAACGAATTGGAAAACGACATGTGCAAATAAAGTCTCCGCTTTCTTTTGAACAACACAAGCCATGTGCAGAATACACTTATTGACTGTGTCTGGTCTAATGTGCCCATTCCTCAATATAGTATATTTATCTTAGACACATATTGGTCTGATCATGATACAATTGGTATTGCACTTGAATTATGAGATATACATCAAATATATTGCAAAGTGATATTTCTATGTTTCAAAGCATATTTGTATAGTTTGTTGCAAAAAAACAAAAAATAAATAAAAACAAAAAAACAAAACAATTATCCAACTTCTTGGTTTTCCTTGAATTCTACACATACTGTTCAATATACATTATGCAAAAAAGAAAAAAAAAGGTACATCTTTCTGAAAACTATTTGTTTCTGTATTCATCTTATTCTACTTTTTTTAGTATTTGTACATAGTACTTGCCTTTTTCCTTTACATGTTAAGTTATGTTCATATTCCTTTTGATTTGTGCTTTTGTTCATAGAAACAAACATGATAACTACACGCCGCAAAGAAATCCTAACCAGAGATGTAGACGAATCCATGCAAAGGTGCACTTCTTTCCTATCCATGTTCCATACTAAACAATTTTCCATTTACTCTGTTTGTATTTGTCGAACTTGTTTTCAGCTGTGTTTTTTTATTTTCTTGTTTTGCGCCTAGATCTTGCCAACCCGCAGGCCCGCCATCCAACATAAATACTATGCTGAACCAGCGAGCCCGCAAGTCTGGTTGTCAGTTTCTATATTGCCCAACTATGGATGTTGGTTGCAGGACATAGAACATTAGAGGCCCAATTTATAGCCCACCAGCCCGCAAGTGCGTGCTTCAACTAACTCGCTAAGTATGGAATGAGGTATCTATGCATATTTTGTATGTATTGGTCTACAAATCTTCTTGTCAATATTTATATCGCCGAGTTGTGGATGCTATTATTAGGGCATGGAAGAATAGAGACCCATGTTTTACCTGGGAAGACGAAGAACCCACGATGCAAAAAAGTGTACATACTCTATAAAATCACAGCCACCCCGCAAGTCCACTTTCCAATTTGTATTTCACAGAAGTCTGTGTGCTATTTGTAGGACACTAAACAATAAAGACCTATTTTTTGAGCCCTCCAGGCCGAGAACTCACGATCCAAAAAGTGGCCAAGTATGGAATGTGATATCCGTACATGCTCTGTAAAATCTAATGTCCATACTTTATAAAGGTACATATTTATTTTTCCTGGTTTCTAGACATACTGATCTGGTCACCACAGAGTTCGTGTTCCACATGAATTATGAAATATGCACTCTGATTCACACCAAACCCTTTGGTTTCCTTATCCAATTTTATGGCCGCGGGATCCCCTCTACACGTTATCAAACGATGTCCATGTTCCATACTAAACAATTTTCTGTTTACTCTGTTTGTATTTGTCGAACTTCTTTTCAGTTTTGTTTTTTTATTTTCTCGTTTTGCGCTTAGAGCATGCCAACCCGCATGTCCTCCATCGAACATAAATACTATGTTGAGCCAGTGAGCCTGCAAGTCCGCTTGTTAGTTTCTATATTGCCCAACTATGGATGTTGTTTGTAGCACACAAAACATTAGAGGCCCAATTTACATCTCGCCAGCCCGCAAGTCCATGATCGAACTAACTGGCTAAGTATGGAATAAGGGATCTATGTATATTTTGTATGTATTGGTCCGCAAATTCGCTTGTCAATTTGTATATCACCGAGTTGTGGATGTTATTTTTAGTGCATGGAACAATAGAGGTGCGTTTTTTTCCTCGACAGATCGAGAACCTGCAATCCAAAAAAGTGCACATACTCTATAAAATCTCAGCCACCCTGCAAAGGCGCTTGTCAATTTGTATTTCACGAAAGTCTGTGTGCTATTTGTAGGATATAGAACAATAGAGACATATTTTTTGAGGCCACTAGCCTGAGAACCCGTATCCAGAAAGTGGGCAAGTATGGAATGCGATATCCCTACATACTCTATAAAATCTCATGTCCATACTTTATAAAGTTACATATTTAATTTTCTCTGGTTTCTACGCATACTGATCTAGTCACCACACAATTTGTGTTCCACATGAATTATGATATATTCACTGCGAGTCTAACCGATCCCTTTGGTTTCGTTAGCCAATTTTATGGTCGTGGGTGCCCCTCTACGCGTTATCAAACTCTCATTCCCCATGTTCCGAGTGTACATCTTTCATCCAATACTTGGTAATCCATGTATATGCTTGCGGGTTCCCACACAATGGAGTGGAACATTGCATGTCCATCTAATCTTGCACGCGAGACTTCGGTGATATGCAATTGGACCTGGGATGGAAGCTTGCGACTCCTTTGCTAATTTTCCTTAGTTAAATTGTAAACTATCAATATTCATTATTAATAATTTAGTACTTGAAACTAATGTTAGCTATAATATGAGCCACTCATCCTGCAACTTCTCTTGTCAATTTCTATATCGCCCAACTATGGGTGCTATTTGTAGGACATAGAACATTAAAGGCCCAACTTACAGCCCACCAGCCCACAAGTCCGCGATCTGACTAACTGGTTAAGTATGGAATAAGGGATCTCTGCATATTTTCTATGTATTGCTTGTTTTTGGGAACCTGCCAACCCTGGAGTCTATGTGTCAATTTGTATATCGTGGAAATCACTAAAAGTAGAATGTTGAGTCGACCAACGCGCAAATCCACTTGTCATTTTGTATATCGCGGATGCCCAAAAATTTGGCAATATACAATTGCAGCCGGATGCGACTCATTTCATAATTTTTTTTAATTAAATTATTCATATTTTAGTACTTGAAAATTTCCATCCTTGGCCCCCCAGCCCTGTAGTTCATCTCCCAGTTTTTATATCATGGAACTATAATAGGGAAACTCTGGGTACTATTTACAAGACACAAAACAATAGAGACCCACTTTTTAGCCTGCCAGCCTGAGAACCCATGATCCAAAGACTGTACATGCTTCCTTCTCTATGTTCCCTGGAAGCCTGTAGAAAATCCCAGTTTCCATACTGAACCAGTTTCCCGCAATTCCACAAATATACAAACCCTCTGTTGAACTGCACCATTGATGCAAAACTCCTATCCCTCCTAAGGGTTGCATGACCTCCTGGTTAGGATCTCTAATTTTTGGAGCCGGAATGACTCTCCTGGTTCTGAACTTGAACCTCTATCTCCAAGTCCACAGGCCATTGTCTGTGTTTTTCCCACACAAGCCAACACTAGGCGCGAGCCTCTGCTCTAGGTAATCGCAGGCATGACCACATGCTTATCCTAAAAGGCACATCGCCTTTCATGACTCAGGGGTTTCCGATACCACGAGTCCTTGGCTCCTCCAAGTCACGAACGTCGAAATCACGATGACGTAGGATCTACAGCCCAGATCTCCCCTTCACCGATGGTTATGACCACTTTGGTTTTTCTCATTTAGCTACTTCGCTCTTAATGAAGTTCGTTCAATCCTCCTCCTGCTCTCTGAAATGCTGAAACACTCCCTCGCTGCAGATCAATGACCCTAATCCTCCGAAGCTCCGATGACCCTAATCTTGTCTAGATTTTGTTAGTTGAGAGTCTCGGACTTCTCTCCCTTTGTACTCCCGATTCCTGATTTCATGATGGAAATTGATGACCCTCAACCCCTTAAGATTTAATGGTCCAAATCTTATCCTCACGAATCATGATTTCACGTTTCGGGGTTTTGGAAATCAAGGACCTCTATCCTTCCAACTCGCGATAGCCGATATCACAAAAGGGACCAACGGTTAAGATCTATTGGGGATCGATGACTGCTATCCCTCCTGAATTTTGGGCATTGAAAACCCCTCATCGTTAACCTTCTCACAATTCCACTTGATCCAATGGCCTGCAGGATGTCGATGTTTCCTGCTCGAGGCTCTCTACCATCCATTGAAGTCTTCATGGGTTTTCCCTCCTAGAGGTATGCAACATTAATGATTGCACACTTGTCTCGAATAAGACGACCATTGATTCTCCACCATGATTGGATGGTCAATACAGATCCTCCTCTTGAGATTTTAGTCTCTCAAAACTAGGTAATTTTCTAAGTCCCCAAAGGTTTCGACCTTCATTTCTCCTCAGAAATGGGTTCCTGGATCTTAATAACACTTATCCAAAGTGTTATTCCTCCTGAGATTTTCCTTGTGCAGACTTTGTTTTCCTATGCAATCCTTGCGTCTAATGAATCTTGATAACTCAAATCCAAGGGATTTCTCACAGCCAAATTCCTCCCCCAATCCCTTGGTGTTCCTCTTTGTCTTGACGCACACCTTGCGGAGATTCAAATGAAGAGAAACAATTGAAACTGAAAAACTAACGTTCACAATTCCATTCTCCCCTATGGAGATTCATTCACTTGCTCATAAAAAAAATAGAAATGACAAGAAAAATGCAGACACTATTCACACACCATGTATTTGGATCGATTTTCCTTTTGTTATATTCACGAGTGCCAAAATGGATAAAAAATAAATTCAATTTACAATCACTGAATACTGGGACCTCCTACTAACTTGTAGTTCTCTTACAACTACTCTCCCTCTGTATTGCAGCTAACCATATCTTGGCGTACCAAAACTCTATTTAACTCCCCGAGATTTTTAGGGTTTCCCCTGCCTATGTATCTAGTCTAAAAACTAAATCTACTGGCTATCTTAGACCATTCTCAATCCAGAGCCATAATGGAAACTCCTTCACTGGTTGCAACTTTCAAAATGTGCCTCAAAGGGTAAATTTTGGCACTGGTTCAAGCGTGCCTCCAAAGGTAAATTTTGGTGTTGAGTTAAGGTGGATTTCAAAATCGGCTGCAACTACCAACGTTGAAGTTCAGGAAGAACTCCCACATGTTGAGTGGTCTTGCCTCTGTGGTTTTGTAAATGATGCTCATGCATCATACTCCCCTTGAAAAAAATTCATGGACTCCTGTCCATGATCTCTTGCACTGATTTTCCCATCTTTTGGATGGTGGCTTCGTTTTCCCAACTGGCATCTTTGATTGGGTGTCCCTTCCATTTGACTAGATATTCAAAATAGGTTTTCCTTCTGGTCTTCTTGTCAATCCTTTGATCCACAATTTTCTCCATCTGTGGCTTTTCTGCCATAGGCATCTGTTTCTCCCACTAAAACTTTCCTTGATCTCCTGATCCTTTTGTGTCATATTTCCTGTAAGGATACAGGTCTGAAAAATTGAATATGGATGAAATGCCCACACCATCTAGCAGCTCAATCTCATAGGTGTTTTCATCAAACTTCCTTAATATCTTACAGGGTCCTATCTTCTTCATATTCAACTTGCTATATGTTCCCCTAGGGAACCTTTCCTTCCTGAGATGTGCCAAAACCTAATCTCCTACTTCAAATTCAAGTTCCCTACAATGCGGATCAGCTCTATTCTTGTATTTCTGGTTAGAACTCTGCAACTGTTCTCTGACCTGGCTATGGAGTTTTTGCATTTCAGCAGCAAAATCTTCTGCTCCAGCTCTTCTGATCTCACCCTGTTCCAAGTCTCTCAACTAAGACACTCCCCTGGGTTTCATTCCATATAGTGCTTGAAATGGTCTCTTTCTAGTGCTCCTGTTTGGTGATTCATTGTATGCAAACTTTGCTTGTGGCAGAATCTAATCCCACTGACTATAATGCTCAATGACTAAACTCCTTAATAAATTTCCCAAACTTTTGTTTACTAGCTCAGTCTGCCCATCTGTCTTAGGGTGATAAGCTAAGATGAAGGACAATTTTGTCCCCATATTCTTCCACAACATCCTCCAAAAGTGACCAACAAATTTCGTGTGTCTATCCGAGACAATGCTCCTCGGTAGGCCGTGAAGTCTTACAACTTCCTCGAAAAAAAGATTTGCAACATGTGTTGCATCACTGGTCTTCTCGCATGGGATGAAATGTGCCATCTTTGACAACCTGTCCACTATGAAAAATATGGAATCAAATACCCTTTGCGTTCTTGGTAATCCCAATGCAAAATCCATGCTTATTTCATCCCAAGGCCTCTCTGGTATTGGCAATGGCTTATACAATCTAGTGTTCTATCTTTTCCCCTTTGTGTGTTGGCAGATTCTACATCTGTTCACAAATTTTATCACCTCTGTCCTTATACCTAGCCAATAGTATGAACTTCTCAATTGTGCAAACGTTTTCTCATGGCCAAAATGTCCATCCAATCCTCCACTATGCTTCTCCTTCATAAGATTGTCCCTCATTGAGCATCTTGGTATGCACAACTGATTTCCTCTGAACAACAATCCTTCCTAAACCATGTATTTTGTCCACTGACTTCTATCTCTCAGCACATGGTTTGTACATGCTTCATATGCATCCCTGAAGTTTGTATCGTCATAATACATATCCTTAAGGTGTTCAAACCCCAAGGTCTTCACCTGAAATTCCTACAGAATTAAACATCTCCTGCTTAATGCATCAAAAACCTTGTTAGCACTCCCAACAATATGTTTTATAACAAAAGTAAAATTTTGCATAAATTCAACCCATTTCTCATGCCTCTGATTCAATTTTTCTTGTCTGGTTATGAATTGTACATCTTGGTTATCGCTATACAAGACAAATTCTTGTGGGACAATATAATGCCTCCATTTCTTCAAGGATGGAATTATGGCATAAAACTCCTTGTCATAGGTGGAGTATTTCCTCTTAGTCTCATTCATCTTTTCACTAAAATAGGCAACAATTCTGTTATCCTGACTAAAAAATGCTCCTATTGGAACTCCACTTGCATCACATCTTACCTGAAATGTCTTTTCAAAATTTGTCAAGACCAAAATTGGTCATTCTGTTATCTTCTCCTTCAGTATATTGAAGCTCCTTTTGACCTCCTCTAACCATTTGAATTACCTGTGCCTTTTCTTCACTGTATCCATCATTGGTGTACAAATCCCACTAAAGTCTCTAATGAACTTCCTATAGAAACTCACCAATCCATGGAATCTCCTTACCTTGAACATGCTCCTTGGTGACGACCATTCTCTGATCACTTTCACCTTCTCTGGATCCATCTTTAGTTCATTCGAAGAGATCACAAAACCCAAATAAATGAGTTTGTTTTTCATGAAGGAGGACTTCTTTAGATTTATCAGCAACTTATCCTACTGTAGCCTCCTCATCACTAACATTATTTGCCTCAAATGCTCCTCTTTAGTCCTTCTAAAGATTAGTATATCGTCCAGATATACAACCATGAATTTGCCAATGAAATCTTTCATAATTTCATTCATCATCCTCATAAAAGTGCTCCAGGCATTCATCAAGCCAAATGGCATAACCAGCCACTCATACAGACCTTTGTTTGTCTTAAAGGCTATTTTCCATTCATCACCTTCTCTTATCTTGATCTGGTGATATCCACTTTTCAGATCTATCTTAGAAAATAAATTTTCTCCACTTAAGAAATCCATTAAATCATCCATTCTTGGTAAAGGAAACCTATACCTGATGGTGATCTTGTTGATGGCTCTCAAGTCTGTGCACATTATCCATCCTCCATCTTTCTTTGGGCTCAACACAATTGGTACTGCACATGGGCTCAAACTCTCTCTGACCAAACCCTTATCCAGTAACTCTTGGACTTGGTTCTTCACCTCCTCATTCTCTGGAGGTGTTAATATATATGATGCTTTGTTCGACAAAAAATATCCTGGTATCAATTCAATATGATGATTGATACTCATGATGGGTGGCAATGAGTTTGGCATCTCATCCACCACAATATCAGTGAAATTATCCAATAGTTCCTGAACTTCTTCAAGAAAATCATACATTGATGTACTTATAAGGATAACTTTGGGTTTCCTTACCACAACAAACTGCATCTCCTGCTCTTCCTTGACCTCCTTTAGGAGTTCTTTCGCACTCATGAGAAGTATGTTGGTGATTGCTTCTTCTTTCACTATTTTCTCCTCTATTGGCAACAACATATGTCTTCTGCCATTCTTCTCCAATGTATATGTATTTTTTCTCCTGTCATGAATGAAGTTTCTGTCAAACTGCCACGGTATTCCCAAAAAAATATGGCATACGTCCATGGGAATTACATCACATAGGATTTCATCTTTATAACCTCCTATTTTAATCTCAACCAGGCATTGTTTAGTGATCATTACCTGGTGTCCTTTTTGCAACCATGAGACCTTGTATGGATTTGTATGTGCATTTGTCTTCAACTCCAATTTATACACCATCTCTGTGGATACTAGGTTGTCAGTGCTCCCACTGTTAATGATCACCTTTCATAATTTATCCTTAGTCTTGCAAGTTGTCCTGAAGAGACTGTTTCTCTGCATTGGCTTTTCAATTTATGCCTCTGGTTTTAAGAAAAAATTTCTCAACATCAGGGATGCTCCATCCCCTACTCCCTCTGCCTCAACATCTCTTCATTGTTCTTATGAAATGTGATCTTCTCCTCCTTCCTTCTTCTTATTGGGGCATTCCCAAGACATGTACCCTATCTTTCCATAGGCATAACATCTTACTCCTCCTCTGCCTCTTCCTCTAGAAGAGTTTCTTCCACCATCATGTCTTCCTCGATAACTTCCTCCTCACTCTGAGTGATTGTGTGGTTTCTTATCCTCATCCTTATACTTTTGCGCTATGTCATGGGTAAATCCCTTGTTTTTGGTTGGATCTAGACTCTTACCTCTTCCTCGTTGGTTTTCCTTTCTGACCAGATTCTCCTCTTCTTTCAGTGCAAGATGATAAGCATCCTCCATGGTCCTGACTAAAATCATTCTGATTTGATCTTGGATTTCATATCTCAATCCATTTATGTATCTAGTGACTCTTTCTTCATCACTCTCCCTTTGTCCAGTTCTGACATTCAACGGATAGAAATCCTCGATGTACTCCTTAACTGCCATCTCTTTCTGTCTTAGGTTCTATAGCTTCCTGAACAAGTTGATATGATAATCCTTGGGTATGAACTTAGCCTTCATCTTAGCTACCATTATGTCCAAACTCTTTATCCTCTACTTGCCTTTACTTCTCCTCTTAGCCTACAGTTCATCCCACCACAACGCTGCATGCCCTTTTAGCTTGGTGACTTCCTGCTTCACCTTCTTTTCCTCATCAACATCTTCATAGTCGAAGTCTTTTTCCATGGATCTTATCCAATCTAATAGTTCTTCAATATCTATATTTCCCTCATACATGGGAACCTCTATCTTAGCTCTGCCTCCCAACCTAGAAACTGCTCTCAACAAACGTTCTTTTGCGGCCTCTTCTCCTACAACTTCTTCAACGTCAACCTCTTCACTTTTTGTATCATTGACGTATCCAACATTAGTTTATCTTCTCTACGTTGCTTCCATTATTTCCAATCTGGCACGGAGTTCTTGCATCTCCCTCTCTACAACAGGATTGGCTAAAGGTGCCTCTGCTCATCTCCTTGGCGCCATCGTGTTGACTACTTGTCACACACACAGAGTACAACTCCGAGTTCTCTTTCTCTTTCTCTTTCGCCTGAAGTCTACAAACAAAGAACAATCAACTATGATACTACCTTATGCAGACCCCCTATCCCTCCTAAGGGATGTGTGACCTCCCGGTCAGGATCTCTGATTTTTGGAGCCGGAACAACTCTCCTGGTTTCAAACTGGAACCTCTATCTCCAAGTCCACAGGCCCTTGTCTCTTTTTTTCCTGCGCAATCCAACACTAGGCACGAGCCTCCACTCCACATGACCATAGGCACAACCATGAGCTTATCATAAAAGGCACGTTGCATTCGCGACTCCGGGGTTTCTAATACCACAAGTCCTTGGCTCCTCCAAGTCACAAATGTCAAAATCGCGATGATGCGGGATCTATGGCCCAGATCTCCCCTTGGCCGACGATTGTGATCACTTCGAAATTTCACGTTTCGTGACTTCCATCTTCACGAAGTTCGTTCGCTCATCCTCCTGATCGCAAAAAATACGAAACACTCCCTTGTTGTAGATCAACGACTCTAATCCTCCGAAGATCTGACGACCCTGATCTTGTTGGGATTTTGTAGGTCGAGAGTCCCGGACTGTTGTTCCTTCGTACTCCCGATTCTCGATTTCATGATGGAAATCAAAGACCCTCAACCCCTTAAGATCTAACAGTCCATATCTTATCCTCACGAATCATGATTTCACATTTCGAGGTTTTGGAAATCAAGGACCTATGTCCTCCCAACTCGCGATAGCCGATATCATGAAAGGGACTAACGGTCCAGATCTATTGGGGATCGATGACTGCTATCCCTCCTGAGTTTTGGGCATTTAAAATCCCTCATCGTTAACCTTCTCGCAGTTCCACTTGATCCAACAACCTGCAGGATGTTGGCGTTTCCTCCTCGAGGCTCTCCACCATTTGTTCAAGTCTTCATGGGTTTTCCCTCCTAGACATACGCAACATTAATGCTTGCGCACTTGTCTCGAATCAGACGACTGTTGATTCTCCACTGTGATTTGATGGTCACTAAAGCTCCTCCTCCTGATATTTTAGTCTCTCAGACTTATAGACTTTTCTAAGTCCCCGAAGGTTTCGACCTTCATTTCTCCTAGGAAATGGGTTCCTGGATCTCGATAACACTTATCCAAAGTGTTATTCCTCTTGAGATTTTCCTTGTGCATACTTTTCTTTCCATTGCACTCTTTGCATCTAAGGAATCTCGATAACTCAGATCCAAGAGATTTCTCACAAAGAAATTCCTCGGCCAATCTCCTGGCATTCCTCTTTGGCTCGATGCACACCTTGCAGAGCTTCAAACGAAGAGAAACAATTGAAATGGAAAATTAATGTTCACAGTTCCATTCTCCCCTATGGAGATTAATTCACTTGGTCATAAAAGAAACATAAATGACAGGAAAAATGTAGACACTGTTCACACACCATGTATTTGGATCAATTTTCCTTCTATTATATTCACGAGTGCCAAAATGGCTACAAAATACAGTCAATTTACAATCATTGAATACTGGTATCTCCTACTAACTCGCAGTTCTCTTACAACTACTCTCCCTCTGTATTGCAGCTAACCCTATCTGGGTGTACCACAACTTTATTTAACTCCTGAAGCTTTTTAGGGTTTCCCCTGCCTACTTATCTACTCTAAAAACTAAATCTACTGGCTATCTTAGACTATTCTCAATCCAGAGTCCTAATGGAAACTCCTGCTCTGCTTGAGACTTTCAAAATGTCCCTAAAAGGGTAAATTTTGGCACTGGTTCGAGCGTGCCTCCAAAGGTAAATTTTGGCGCTGAGTTAAGGTGGATTTCAAAATCGTCTCCAACTGCCAACATTGAAGTTCTGGAAGAACTCCCATGTATTGAGTGGTCCTATCTCTGTGTGCTTTCCAATGATGCTCCTGCATCAACCATCATGCCCTCTTACGTTTCACTCATTTTTCAACTCGCATGTCCTCACTATCACCTGTAAACATATTTTAAAGGTCATCAGACTGATTTTCAGACTTGCCCATTGCT
>SNQJ01S0214091.1:0-15679 GCA_010110895.2 Picea sitchensis | reverse complement strand
AACATACAAAGAATCTTTGTCTTATGAACAATATATGGTACTATCCATTTTGAGGTTTGGAATAGAGATTGCTTTGATAGACTACACTCCATTGCACCATATAATCCCTATGTAAGGAATAATTTTTCTAACACAACTACATTTGAACCCAAAATTTGAAGGCATCCTATGACGCCACCCAAAACAATGGCCTTGATGTCAGATTTTACCTTTAAAAATTGTAATTTTATTGTTTTTTTTCAAATTGTCCCTGACGGTCGTCATATGCTAAGATATAAGAGATAAGAATATTGAAAGCTACCAAGATCCTACCAAATTATGCTAATGGGTTCTCTTAGGTAGGTTAAGTGGGTTAGGTGAGTTAGTATTGTGAGTTAGGTTCATTAGTGGGGTAGGTTATATAAATCAGTGGGGTAAGTAGGTTGGTTGGGTTAATAGAGAAGGTTACATATCTTTTGGGATAGATAGGTTATGCGGGTTATGTGGATTAGGTAGGTTGGTTTAGTGGGTTAGGTGGGATAGTGTTTTGGATTAGGTGGGGTAGTTGGTATCTCTATTAAGTAGGTTAGTGGGTTATGTTGGTTGTGGGTCAAAGGGGTACATTATGTAAGTTATTGGGGTAAGTACCTTATGTGAGTTAAGGGAGTAGGTTAGGTTGGTTGATGGGTTAGGTAGGTTAAGTCATTTTTAATAAGAATAAAAATAAACAAGAACGACACCATTAGGTGTGGTGATCCCCCTAAAATGGAAATGAAATATATGATAGAATGTGCGATTACTCATCCCATGTGTTGTGAATTATAAACATTGGGGACTACTAAATAGTCTTTGTTAGATATGGGTTGTTGTGTTATGGGTGTTATCACTGAAATTTTGTCCGCAAATGGTTATAGGAATCCACCATCTTCAAGCAACTATTAGTACACCCATGGACCAAAAATGACCAAAAATGCATTTCCAAAAGGCCCAAAACTATACAATCAACAATAAAATTAGCATGCGCTAAGACTACACAAGGAGCGTGCACACATGCGCCATTCAGAAACACAGTAAAAAGCGCACATGTGCACGATGCGTGAACTGTGCATCCCTCAAAATGACACATTTATGATACTGGTCAGCCTCCCACCCACTTTTGGTTCATCTTCCAAATCGATTTGACATCCAAATATCGGTTGAATCCGGCTGGGTGGTTGGTCAAAGACATAAGGGTGCCCTAAATGGCCTCTTGTTCACACTAAAAGTTGGTTGAATAATTCCTCAAATTTATGCTATAAAAAGAGGCCATGGGTGCACTACATTTTCAAGGAATTCATTTGTATTTTTATGTTGTTGATATTCTCTTGGAGGATCCTCTTTCCTCATCAAGAGCATGCTAGCACCATTTCAGTTAGTCATTCATATCACCTCTAGATTGGATGTGTTTTGTGTTCTCTTCACCATTTCATTTTAGTTCCTCACTTGCAAGAAGACATCAATATTTGGGGGTCCAAGAGCCCTCCCTTGGAGGAAGAGGGGAGCTAAAGTCTCCCTTTCTCTTTGGTGTTTTCTTTCCACTAATATTATCCTTTCCATTGGTGGAAATGAGTCTTGTTTGTTTCTTGTTCTAATATCCTTATGCACTATTGTTTAATTTCTTTTATCCTTCTTATTTTAATTCTTTGCTTATCTTTTATGCTTTACACTTATAACTCTTTCCTCTATTATTGTCTTGCCTAGCTAACCCAACTAGGCTTGTAAGCACCCCTATTTTGCTCATTTAGGTGACAAAAGAGGTGCAACATATTGGTGACTCCACTAGGGAAAGGTATCAATTTCCTACCCCATTTGGGTTATTTTAGCTCTTCTTTCTGTTTATTTAACCTGCAAGTACCATAACCGGCCCAAGCCAACCTGCAAAAAGTCAAATTCAAAGTTGAGTTGAGAGAATTTCGTTCGAAATTTTCTTCATGGTCGTGTGTCAGACGTGCACGGTTTTTTCAAACCACAGGCGCGTATTCAGCGCATGTGCATCGAACCCACTATTCTGCACAGAGCACCCTGTGCACCTACGCCCAAAGGTCACTTTCAACCTGCACATTGGTGTCATATGCGTCCCTGTCTACATTGAGACCCATGCATATCCTCAGAAAATTACACATTGTAAGGTTTTGTGATCTGTGGAGGGCCCATAGCCTTCTTAAAATTGATTCCATGCATATTGTAATATGTACCACACTTACATTCCCTCTCCATATAAAGGGAATAGTCAAAACATAGGCACTTAGGGGTTAAAATCATAATTTTTCCTCTTTTTGTTTGTCATTTTTCCATATGGATGGCTTGCTTTGACTAAAGTTAAGTTGGAATCATTCTACATCACATACAAAACTTGCATTGGGACTAGAAATTGGATACCAATCATTGAGTATGCTCTTCTCTCGCACCCTAAAGTGATCTTGAGAATCAGAAAGAGATTGAAGAAAAATACCATCTCCCTGAAAAAGACAAAAATATTTAGGAGAGGACAACAGCCCCCTCGAGACTCCTCTTAGTTTATTTTTCAAACACATCTTGAAATTGTAAGGGCACATACATGCCCACATGCTACAAAGTTAGGATAGTGATTGAAGTTTACTTTCTTAGATTAAATCACTAGGGAAGTTTAAAGGTTTTGTAACGGGTCCATACATGCCCACATATGCACAATATAGGATAGTTTCAAAGCTTTCTTAGATTAAATCACATTAGGGAGTTAAAGGAATAAGTAAGGACCCACATGTCCACATGCTAGTTTCCTAGGGACTTTAAAATTCCGCAAGCATATACCAATGACATTTAGTTAATTAGGTAATCAAGACTTGTAAGGACCAAGAGAAGTCCACATGCAGAAAGGTGACGCCTAATTTATTAAAAATATTGGCACACTTTCACTTGTTCACACACAAAATTCACTACTCACTCACATAATTTTTCATCTTGAAATGTGGAGGTTGAAGTAAGTTTCCACCGAAGGGATTCTGAAACACCCCACCCTTTTCTTGATGAAACTATCCACTCTACCTTAATTTCAACGAGATTGATTCACACCCCCAATCTCTCAAACAACAACATCAAATTTTTTTCTAAAAACTCACTAAGTTTTCCTCCACAGGAGGTGCCAAAAGAAATTTTTTAGTCTAGGTAGGATTTCGGGGATAGGCATCCAAATAACTCCCCGTTGTCTAGTTCTCACATCTTCAAACAATAGAAGTTGGCAAATAGGGAAATTTAAATCCTCCAAGTCAAGTGTTCCTACACCATAAGGCAGGGAGATACCCATGAAGGGTTGAAGGCAAAGGTTCATTTGTTCTATGCGTCCCCCCTTGAGGCACCCACCTCTTGGACGAGATCCAACTCGTGACCCATTTCTTAGGCCGAAAATCTAAATATCGCACTTTGACTGAGGTACCTAGTGACCAAATTTTAGGACATCTACCTAGGCGGCAATTGTGGGTTGCAATTGCACTTTGATCAGATTTTGTGTGGCTATTGGGAAATATTGCCAGCTCTTTCAGGATATGCACCCTCTACCCCTCATTATGACTGATAACTTCATCCTTCACTAGTTCCTCTTTCGGTGGCTTCAGACCCCACTATTGCGTGCTATTGGAAAGTCCAGTCATGTTTGAAAGGAAGGACGTTACGTCTTTTAGGAAATGAGCATTTGTTTTCTTTGTTCTCCCACACGGACAAAATCCACCTAACCACATGTATGCTTCTTTATTTTATGTATGTTGTTCTTCTAATTACATACGATTGTGAGATATATTGTGGAGGTCCAAGTTATACAAAGTCTCTTGTTCATTAAATTTTCTCTCATCGCCATTTGCACACATCCACTTTGCTAGTTGGACATCATAGGGGACCCAAAAAATCCCCATCATTCTAGATGCTTGCTAAATCTCCCTCCCATCCTCAGGGGAGTTCCTAGTCTTACCAACTAGTCGGCCATACTTTCCCACACCCCTGTAAGTGCTACTGTCTTGGGATCAGATTTTCTTGGTTCCACTTTGCTTAGGTCTACTTCCCAAGGTCCAACATCCCCACACTCTCCTTTACACAGAAGCAAGGGGGCAACTTCTTCTCAAGGGAGGAGTACAAACCCACCTCATCCCTCTCAAGGGTCAGGTACTCAAAACACTCACACCATGGTCGGAACTAATTCTTCGCCACCACCTCAGATGCCATACCTGGCTTCCCTCAACATACTGGATCTGAATAAACTCACCAATGATCCTATATTGCACAACCCCACATGGCCTGCAATGCCTACCAAACTGCCTTCAAACATCCCCAAGTTTGAAGGAAAACCAGGAGATGATCTCGCCAACCATATCATGACCTTTCACTTATGGTGCTCTTCAAACAGCATCACGGACAATTCCATCTGATTAAGTTTATCTCAACATACATTCACTAGCCCATCAACTAAGTGGTATGTAGAAGAAAATTCTGGATCCCATGTGATCTTTGAGTCCCTGGCCAAAGATTTCATGACCTTCTTTAAACTACGAATTCATCATGACAATGGTCTCGAACAACTCTCGAAATTTAAACAAACCTCTGCCATGCACATTGCTGACCACATTCATGAATGGTGTCAGCGACGTAATCTCTACAAAGCTGAATCTACTCCACAACAATGTCTCAATTGGTTCCTCAAATCACTTGTTTCCCTCCTTGCCAAAGATGTAGTTGCCACCTTCCCCCAGTATGAAGAAGAATCCATTAGCAAGGACCAATAGTTCGAACTCATTTACTCACAGTCAGGGTACTTGTATATGGTCCTACCAGATGCCCTGACACTTGCACCATTCGACCAGGACAAACCTGGGATGTCTCACTCAGCAGATGGATTGATTGGTACCACTACACACCACAATTCACATCCCCAACAACCACCACTGTATGGCACACCTCAATATCCACCAGCATATGGTGAACCCCCTTACTATAATCCTCCCCCTTATCCACAACCATACCCCTTAACCTTTCCTCCACCCACCAACGAACCACCGCCAGCACCCACAATACACCCCGCATACCAACCTAGTTTTGTTACCCCCTCTACCTTTGCTTACACCCTAAACACTAGTGAAATATCACGGCTTCCTACACATCCCAGGGATCATTACCATAGAATAATCTGTACTTTCCTTTCCCTGGTCCCCCCCAGCCCATTCCTTCCCCACACAGACAACCACATGCTGGGGTTAATTTTGTTCAATCCTCTCTCGTTCAGCAGTATTAAAATTTTGAACAACTGAATAGGCTTAATCCATCCCATCAGTCAAACAATGCCAGGAAGAAAGGAAAAAATTGAAACAATAATAATTCTAGACCAAGAGGAAATCATAAACAACCCCAGTCAAACCAACCTGCACGGGGTAACCAACACTAGGGGAACCAGAACCCCCAAGGGAGAAATAACAACAAATGCCAACGGAAGAACAACAACAATATTTAGACAAACTTCCGTTGTGCTCTTTGCAGTGAATATGGACATTATACTCACCATTTCCCCCAAATAGCTGACTTTAAACAGATGAAAGAATCTGGAAATGGAACACACCCCCCAGCAGGCCCCACAACAATATGTGCAACACCCACCCCCAGTTGTGTTGCAAAACCCCGTACCAGATCAAGGGGTGATGAACACCCAACAAAATATGCAACCTGTCCCACCACAGGAAGGACCATATCACAACCCGGGCACTTCTGCAGATCGAACTATCCTCCTCACTAGTGAGGAAGAAATCCTTCTACAAACACGTGGTCGTCAATACAACACACTCTCTGACCATACTCCCACTACTTCAAATTCCACCCTAGTCACAAATGGCCCACCTTTTATTATTTCGTTCCCTAATACTAAAACACCTCTTCGCATCCCGTTGCATAGGAATGTCCACAACCCTCAAGCTAGGGCAGCCCACAATTATAGTCTGGTCAATGACTTGGCACAATCCCCCACTGCCATGTCAATCTTAGAAGTTCTTCAAACCTTTCCTACTCAACGGAAATCATTACTTTCCACCCTGGGGGCAGTTGACCCTATCGATACTTGACTCATCACATTTGATCTCGACAGTGGAGAACCCCATCTCCCCACTCTTGTCGCTTTTCAAATACCGGTTAAAATCTAGAATACCACAGTCCACCACTGCATTATCGAAGAAGGTGCATCCACTTGCATCATGTCCAAAACCATATGGCAAAAACTTGGATCTCCAGAGATAATACCCTCCACCATTACTTTGAGGGATTACGACGGACGACCCTCATCTCCCGAGGGGCTCTTCCAAAATGTCCTCGTCGAACTCAAAGCCAAAACCATCCTTATAAACATTGAGGTTATCGATTGCCCACTCGACTATAATATTATGTTTGGTCACAACTACATGTATGCTATAAAGGCAGTCACCTCTTCCGTGTTCCGAACCATGATGTTTCCCCATAATGGAAAGATCATTACCATCGATCAGGTATCACATTATCAGCCTAACCCTTCATCCAACATCAACAACATCCTCCCTTTTGTTCACACTAATCCAGACGCCTATCCACTCATCGAGATGGGCCCCAGAATTTTTAAGGACCCATCCTTGCTAGGGACATACCACGGAGTACCATTGCTCATCCATCCCTCAACACAAGTATGTGTCGTTTCCACCAACGGAACAACAACTGAAGATACTCTCCCTCCCATCGAGGCCTATTTCACCCCTAACATCCCACTAGTCACAGAATACCTCCCTTGGGAATCTTTTGGAACTTGTTCAGATCTACTTGTCCCTGATCTTTCCCTTCCCCAGGGCCATATCTCGGTTTGGAAAATAGTCCCCCAAGCCATTACCCAAATCCATTTATTTTACCCCCCACTATGTGTACATGATTTCCAGGTAGCCGCAATGCTCACCCTCCCTAACATGGTGTTGGAAATCCCAGTATGGTATCTACATCCACCTGATATGGTCCCTCAACCATCCCTCCCTTCCAAAACAGAAGGAATCCTGATGCATATTCCCTTACTTACCCCCACCATCCCACCCACACTCCCACTCACTATCACCCTTGCTACAGTTGGGGGAAAATGGAAAAATAAATATCCCACCGCTCCACTTCCCCCACGTGTCCAACCTCCTTGCGCGCGATGCGAGAAATATAGACACCCCACCAACAAATGCCCATCTCTACCTGAGCTACGCAATCTAATTCAATTCCCTCGTGCACCACCATCGCTCGTTGCTTCATCTAGTACTGTCTCTATCTGCCCTAACATAAATAGCAAAGGATTGTGAACCATATTTGCATGTGCCATCTGTTCAGAATATGGCCATTACACACACCATTGTCCAGTGTTACCTCAATTCCGGAAGATGCTAATAGCCGTACACTAGAGCTTTCAGCAAGAACCCAACCCAACACATGTCACCGACATCCATTATGTCACGACCTCAGTCAATGAACGTATGATATGTCCATGCTCTCTATGTGAATCACTTGATCATTTCACATATCAATGTCCTATGATCATTGAATACAAGCGTCGCCAACTAGCCCTAATTCAAACTTCTACACCCCCCCTCCAGTAGGACCAGTGAGTACCCCTACCCCATCACTTGATGTGGTTCATATATTCTCTCTGGAACATGAGGCACTCCCTACTCCCCCATGGTTCCTAGATGATTTATATGAGGATTTGCCCAAAAATCACCCCAATTCTCTATTTCATTTCCCCACAGAAATTCTACACCCAACTACCATTTTCAACCCACCATATCTCGATATTTGGTTTATGTCGAGCGAACCATCGCAACCTCCTTGCGATACCCCCTCTACATCATCACCACTAGAAAAAAACCCCACGGTGACCGCCACCAAAGTTACTCCTCTCAATCCCCTATATTTTCAACAGTTTCACTACGACGAAGACATCCTTGAGGAGTTAAATAAACTCGATTTCCCATGGGACATGCTCCACCACATAGCGCTTTTCCCTTCACGGGAAGCCTTCGCACCTACTGACAAAAACCCCATACACGCAGTCGAAACCAAATATTTTCTCCCAATGGGGCATATAGATTGGTTCAATAACCCTATCCATGCCCCTGATGCTTTTGAAGAATTCAATATGGCCAATATTTCCCCCACCATCAAAATGGATATTTCCATCAAATCTGGGGTCGTAGAGGAAATCACCAATGGCACCACATGATCTCCTGAAGAAATTACTGCCTACAAAGCTCTCTTCCAGGAATACTGGGACATTTTTTCCTGGTCATACACAAAGATGCATGGCCTTGACCCCTCTATTGTCGAACATCATATAGACACATGGCCTGATATCACACCTATCCATCAAAAACAGCATGCTCTACACCCATCCAAAGCAGTGGCTCTCAAGGCCAAAATTGACAAATTACGCGTTGCAGGGTTCATCTACCCCATCGCATATATGTCATGGGTCACCAACCCCATCCCTGTCAACAATAAATAGGGTACTATCCACGTCTCTACAGAATTTTGCGATCTCAATCACGCCTGTCCCAAAGAAAACTTTCCAACTCCCTTTATCGACCAAATAATCGATGATTTCACTATTCACGAGGCTATGTCCTTCATGGACAGTTTCTATGGCTACAACCAAATTCAAATTCACCCAGTCGATCAGTACAAAACATCATTCACTACCCCTTGGGGCACTTTTGCATATCTTGTCATGCCTTTCAGCCTCAAGAATGCAGGAGCCACTTTCCAACACGCCATGACATACATTTTTCATGATCTGGCTCAAATCATTCTCGCCTACTTGGATGATCTCACCACTCTCTCCAAAAAATGCACTCAACAACTGAATGACTTACGCATTGTATTCCACAGGTGTCATCAGTATAATATCTGATGGAATCCCCTCAAGTGCATATTATGCATCATTGTTGGATGCCTCCTTGGATTCATCATCTCCCAAAATGACATCACAATCGACCCCCTCAAGGTCCAAGCCATCACGAAAATTCCCCCACCATGGAATTTACATCAACTATAGAGCCTACAAGGAAAGCTAACTTTTTATGCTGCTTTATCCCCGATTATGCCACTCGGGCACATGGTTTCCTTCGCCTCTTACATCATGATATCCCATTCCAATGGGACGAACATGCCCAAAATTCTTTTGATGATCTCAAAATGACCCTCTCCAACGCCTCGTTAATTAGCCCACCCGACTATAACCGCAACTACATCCTCTATATCTCGGCCTCAGCCATATCAGTAGCAGGATTTCTCGTCCAACTAGGGGACGATGATCGTGAGCATGTAATTTACTACATTAGTAAAAATCTTTCAAGGACGCCCTTTAAATACAAACACGAAGAGAAATTACCCCTTGCAATTGTACTAGGAGT
The DNA here is from genome assembly GCA_010110895.2 of Picea sitchensis. Lineage (NCBI taxonomy): Eukaryota > Viridiplantae > Streptophyta > Pinopsida > Pinales > Pinaceae > Picea > Picea sitchensis. The sequence goes on along the minus strand of SNQJ01S0214091.1, from coordinate 6,251 downwards.
CCAGAAATTGCGCCATTAAATCTTGCTTCGAACTACCAAAGTTGTAGCAGATTCCAACCCCATGCAATACTTGCTCAGTCGTCGGAAAATTAATGATAAAATTTCCTAATGGATCGTCATCCTTCTGGAGTACAACCTCGAATTTTCAACACCCAAGAGAAAGAAAGCCCTCGCCCTCGTCGAATTCATCACGACATTTCCCTCCAATACCACCCATACCCCCATCAATTCTGAATTCCCCGACGAACATCTCTTTTACATCTCCTCGGATGACCCTTGGTACGGCGATCTTATCGTCTACCTCTGAACACAGAAACTTGAAAACCATCTCTCTTGAGACGATCATCGACGTATTCATCACCAGGCTCCCCGCTACCTACTTATCGGTGATATCTTATATCGATGAGGGGTCAACACTGTACTCCATCGATGTTTGACTATCAACAAGGTCGATCGAGTCTTTGATGACTGCCACAATGGCACTTGCGAGGGTCACCTCTCTGGGATGTCCACTACTCAAAAAATCATTTGCGCAGGTTATTTTTGGCCTACATTTTTTCACGATTGGATCCATGCTTTGAAACGATGCGACAAATGTCATCTTTATGCCAACAAATTACGAGCACCACCTGCTCTTCTACACCCGGTCATTACTGCCAAACCCTTTTGGAAATGGGGCATATACTTCATGACTTGCAACCCTCCATCTAGTAATGGACACAAATACATCGTCCTTCCAGTTGATTACTTCACTAAGTGGGTTGAAGCCATGCCTACATTTAACAACACCGCTGACACCACAACACGTTTCTTCTTCAACCACGTCATCTCCTGCTTTGGAGTTCTACTAAAGCTAGTCTCCGATCATGGGAAACACTTCGACAATGAGATCTTTGTCGAACTCTCCTCTTGGTTAGGCTTCTCCCATGAGTTTGCCTCCCCATACTACCCTCATTCCAACAGACAGGTAGAGGCGGTCAACAAGGTCCTCAAAACCATGTTGCAGCACACGGTTAACAAACATAACACCAATTGGCATCATATGTTATTTTCCGTGTTGTGGACTTATCGCATGGCAGTTAAAATGGCCACTGGTTTCACACCATTTCATCTAGTCCATGGGGTCGAGGCCACTCTTCCCATCGAGTGCGAAATTCCCACCATACGCACCGCTATTGAGATATTACCCAACATTGCTCCAATGGAGCAGCGTTTGTTGAACTTAGAGTCCCTGGATGAATATCGTCGATCTTCATTACAGAACAATGAGGCATCCAAAAAACTGTCAAAGGCCACCTTTGATCACCATGTCAACCTGCGCTAATTCAATGAAGGCGACCTCATCCTTACTTACAATATCACTCACAACACCCTCGGCCATGGAAAATTCAAGTCACTTTGGCATCGACCTTACATCATCCAACATTGCCTCACTAAAGGTGCATACATTTTGGCCTCTCCTGAAGGCCACCCTCTCAAAGAACCCATCAACGTGTTGTACTTAAAGAAATTTTACGCCTAAGCATAGCCACTCTACACTAGGATTTATTTTTTCGTACGATTTTTTTTAGAGTTTTTAATCTTCTTCCCACACAACTTGTGTCTAATTTACCATTATTTTTATTGACAGATGCCTCCTCCATCGGCCTACCACATCAGTTACACCAATGGAGCTAGTTGTTGGATGAAGAATCTCGCTTCAGTCGCTTGGGCACTCTATTCCCCCTCACATGAACTGCTCCACTCCAGCGGCATATGTTTGGGCTCAACAACCAGCAACCAAGTAGAATACACCGTCATCATTGGTCTCCTTGTCGAGGCCAGCCATCGCCATATTCATCACCTTAGCATTTTACTCGATTCCCAACTGGTTGTCCTCCATCTCAACAATGTGTGTCGTGTCCGCAATCCTTACCTCTTTCGCAAATAACTGCAAGTTAGAGTTTTATCTCGTCATTTTTATTCCACTACATTTACACATATTCCAAGACAACTTAATCAAATACCATATAACATGGCTAACCTAGTGTTAGATTGGCATTTATCACATCAAGCTACCAATACGCATACATAAAACATCAATAATCTGTCACAACATCTAAATTAGACATCATCAATGAAAACATAAAACACATGTGAAAATCACAACGATCCCAATATATATATATATATATATATATATATATATATCGGTCAAATGTGCCATCAAAATGTTTACAAAAACTATAGTACATATACAACATCCATAGGCTGGTGCATCACCTCGCCCCTATCAATACAAAATTGGCGTCACCACACCAAGTAGGCTCGCAGGCCTATATAAATACCAAAAAATACAAAAATACATATAAAGACACTCATGGTGCCTCTAGAGCACCACCACCCGTCCCTCTCTCTGGAGGCAGTACCCCACCATCTATCAGTCCCTCGGGCTCTGGGGGAAACCGCCCAATCATCGCAGCACCTGCTACTGCTGCTCTCCAGACCACAGTCCGCCTCACCAATGGAACACCCACACACTGCTCTAGGACTCCCTCATCCTAGATCCGTGACCACATGCCCTCGGGCACTCCCTGTAACACTGCCTCCAAGTGGTGGAGAATATACTCAAACTCTCCCTCGGCCTCAACCAGAGGAGCCTGCGATGGCCCTGCACCAATGTCATCAAAGAGGCATCTCATAGCTTCTCTCTCCTCATCAATGGGTCTCGCCTCAACATCCTCCCATCGTTACCTCTCTCCTGCTTTCATCTCTCCCTGCGGAGGTCTCAACGGCCCCTGACAAGTTGGTGCTCTAAGCATCTCAACCTCGAGCCCATGAGGCCCCACATATGCACATACAACAAACCAATGATAGAATTAGCATCCACCCATACATAAAAATATACATGCTATATTATCTGAAAAATCAAAATATCACATCATACCTCTATGGTCGAACACCTCTCCTGGGGGTAACACCATCTCCGGATCATCCTAGAAGTCCACCCCAAAATACGGGTATCTCATTATGATCTGTGGCATCTGATGCCACACCTATGTAGCCTCGTTCGTAAAATAGTGGCCACCCTCCCCACCATAGTGACGAATCAAAATCATCGCCCACCACCTCAGTCGTGGCTCTTGCACACGAGGTGCTCCCAACAGCACTCTCAAGCGCAACATAGGCACCCTCTCCAGGAATCATGCACCAAGATAGACCCAAAAGAGATCTCCCCCGATTCTTCAGCTCGACCATCTGCCCTAACATATTGGCATGCAGCATCAAGCCCCAAGAGAAATTCTCACCTGCCAGTGCCCTCTCCATAATCCTCAGTTGACCGCCATTGATCCGATAAGTCATGAGGGACCCATATACTCTCACAACCATCACTACCACACAATGATGAACACGGGAATCCATCACCCCAATACTCACCATAGAACCTGACATGAAGTTCTCTCCCATATAGTACCTCTGAGCTAAGGTAACCAACTGCCTGTCCCCCGGTATCACGGGCTCTACCAGTAAAGGGGTTCCCCAAAAAGGGAGACCCATCAAAAAATATACATCCTCCACCCTAGTGAAGGCTAGATTCTCAACCTGCACCATAAAACAATGTAGATCCATACTCCACATCTGAATCAAGAACTGCAAGAGGTACGTTTGGGCCCATATCAGGGGGCACTCAAAGAACTTCGGCAACCCACAAGCTGCCAAAGTATCACGGACCACTGGCTCCTCATTGGTCATTGCCTCCCACTACCTCGATCACTTAGAATATCCCAATCTCCTCTCAAATCGCTCATCCACTCAATAAGACAGTAGGTACAAATAAGGTAGCATTGTGGGCCCTACAGCTATATATAGTTCATTTTGAAAAAATTCCAGACTCAATTTCGGGAGCTCCGAACGTCCATTTTTTGATCCGTCTTCAGCCACGGGACCAAAATCCTGCCACCTACACAATCATATTCCCTGAGCCACTTTCCACTCTCATCCCCCGGGGAGCATTTGTTTTTTATCATACTCACACTTAGGTATATATTCTCACATTCACATCTTGTTGCATAACTGTTAAATGTTTTTTATCTTCAGATATTGTTCATGTTGGTTATTCAGTTTTCATGTGTGCAGGTACTTGGTCATCCTCCATCCGTGCTACCATTTTAGGTATATCATTAATCCTAGCATGCAGTCATTCCCTCTTAATATCATTTGCATCTCTAGTAACACCCTCTGACATTTACATGTAGGGTCCATATGTCCGGCTCTGTAGTACCGTCACCTCCACTTCATTTTGGTACTGTCACCCGGTAGCACTCTTCCCCACATGAGTTGTCCCATTCATAGTCCCCCTTGGCATTTTGACACTCATGTTGCTTTTACCCTTTAGAGATGGGAATCTCATTAGTCTTATGCATTTTTTGAGAATCAACTAGATACTCCTTCTCCTCATTTTGCTAACTTACCCAATGGACTCCCAGGTTACCTCATCATGGTTCTATATTGACTGCACTTCCGCAGTATCATTCACCATCCATTTCATCCACCATCAGTTTTCCCCTCTGCATATTGTCTCCCATACATTTCCCTAATACAAAAACCCACCTATGGGGCCCCAACCCTCCACTTATTCCAAGCACCTTGCGTCATCATTAGGCCAAGCCATCTTACACTGGGGCACCCGTTTCTGTATCTGCACAGTTGTCCCAACTTATTTTTTATTCTTTTTATAATTGTACAAACCCTTTTTTTTCGCATTTTCATAGCTTTCTGTTGTCGCCTTTAGGGACCTTCCTTTTTCGGAAAAGCAACCCTTTTCACCCTTGGTTGGGGCATTTTTCACTTCCCAACATCAATGACACTATCCATAAAACCCCGAACATCTTACAGCCCATACACCTTTTTGATCTCTACGTTTTTTCATTGTGTCACGCCTTTGGCATAGCTCATCCTCGTCTAGCCATCCACCTGGTGCTAGATTTAGTTTTACGGTTACTGCCACTTTGCATAACTCCCCAAAAAAGTGCAGTCTTGAGTTTTCACCACATCTAGACTTCATTCATATACCTCATCAGTTCCTGATCTCATCCACTGGATTTCAAAAATCTCTTTGCTTCTTGGAGTCGTGTCTCCCTTTCTGTCGACATCAACACGGTTTCCAAAAGGGCGACAGTAACTTGACTCTCATTACCTTTACAATGAAGAGCCTCATACGACACATGGAAAACCACCATTGTTCTCTGTTGTCATTCACCCCCATAACATTCGACTTCAACACTATCTCATGTTACGGTGGGTCTTACTTTGAGACTATTGCAGTTGTTTTATCTTAGCCGAAGACCTCTAAAATTTGATAGACTATCAATGTCTACACATTATTGACACTTCTCACAGGTGTCCTTACCCTTTTTTTAAATTTTGTTCACCATCAGAATTGTCCTCTGTTATTATCAAACCACCCCGGAGGGCGCTGCAGTGATCTACATCCACAACACAGTCAATTATTGTATTACATCTTTTTGAGTTACATGACATGAGCATGGGGCATGCCTACCTTGTTTGTACACAGTTTTATTTTTTCTCCCACACCTTGGGAAAGGCTTGGGTCTTACAGGTTCACTCTCCTTCCAATGGATCTCTCTTGACACTCCCCACAACACTCTTTCTTACACAGGTACTCTCAATAGAAGGAACATTGATAAATTTCGCCTATACATATTCTCTTAACCTCATCCATTAGTGGGCATCTGTTATCACTAAAATTTCGTCCGCAAATGGTTACAGAAATCTAGCATATTCAAACAGCTATTATTACACCCATGGACCAAAAATGACCAAAAATGCATTTCCAAAAGGCCCAAAACTATACAATCAGCAATAAAATCGGCATGCACTAAGACTACACAAGGAGCGCATGCACATGCACCATTCAGAAATGCAGGAAAAAGTGCACATGCGCACGATGCGCGACTGTAAACGCAAAAAACCGTGCATCCCTCAAAATGGAGCATTTATGATATTGGTCGGCCTCCCACCCACTTCTGGTTCAACTTCCAAGTCGATTTGACATCCAAATCTCGGTTGAATCTGGATGGGTGGCTGGTCAAAGACCTAAGGGTGCCCTAAATGGCCCCTTGTTCACAATAAAAGATGGTTGAATAATGCCTCAAAGTTATGCTATAGAAAGAGGCCATGGATGCACTACATTTTCAAGGAATTCATTTGTATTGTTATGTTGCTGCTATTCTCTTGGAGGATCATCTTTC
>SNQJ01S0214090.1:862-15679 GCA_010110895.2 Picea sitchensis | reverse complement strand
TGTCCAAGTATGTGATTATGGTTGATCGCTTGAATGTTGAGGCAATTGTCAACTTTCCTCCTCCTTGTAACATTATCCAAATACAAAGTTTGGAAGGAAAGGCAAACTTCTTGCATGGATTCATTGTAAATTATGCTAAGATCACAAAAAAAATTATGTTCTTATTGAAGAAAGGTGTACCTTTTGTGTGGGATGACCAGTCCCAGTGGTCATTTGATGCCTTGAAGAAGGATTTGATGTTGAATCCCTTATTGAGCCCTCCTGACTATGGTCGGGACTTCCTACTCTATCTTGCATCCTTTGAATCCACCATCAGAATGGTGCTCGTCCAAGAATATGATACATGAAAAGAACACGTTATTTATTATCTTAGAAAAGAACATGTTAGTCTCGAGCTTCGATACTCTCAAGTCAAAAAGTTGGCCTTGGAAACAGTGCATGTTGTCCAATGTTTGCGACATTATATCCTCAAGCGAAAGACCATCGTTATTTATAATTCCAACCCAATGAAACAACTATTGAGTCATCAGGTCATTAGGGGCAAGTACTCAAAGTGGATTTTCATCCTATAAGAGTTTAACCTAGCTTTTGTTTCTTCCAAGTCTAAGAAATCTTTGGAATTTTTAGAGTTGATTTTCGATCTTCCCTTAATCGATGTCGAACATGTGGTTAATGACTCCTTTCCTGATGAGTTTTTTATTCCTCATCGACTCGTCTGATACATGGTATGGGGATGTATTGGTATATATTTAGACCCAGTGTTTATATCCTCTGTTATCCCATAACGAACATTGATGCATACAACATCAGGCTAGACACTATATCATCATTTATGATACCCTTTATCATTGAGGGTTCAATTTGATTCTATTTTGTTGCCTTATCCATGAGGAAACTGAGAGATTTTTGAATGAATGTCATGCCAGATCATGTGGTGATCATCTCTCTAGGTTGGCCATTGCCCAAAATATCTTTTGTGTCGGATATTTTTGGCCCGCGATCTTTAAATATTGTATCAATGTTGTTCAAAAGTGTCATTATTGTCAAATATTCCCCCGCAAGATGTGTGCTCACCCTTCTCCACTTAATATTGTGGTGACTGTTGGTCCCTTTACCAAATGAGGGATTGATTTTATGAGATTTCATCCTACCATGGCTACATTTGCATCGTGGTTTTGGAATACTTCACCAAGTGGATCAGGGCCTTGCCTACCTTATCTAACAATGGCACCATTGTCACTTTGTTCATGTCCAGACACATTATTGCTAGGTTTGGTGTTCCTAATACCATAGTGACAAACCATGGGTCCCATTTTTGTAACAAGATGATGATTGAATTAGCTTCCAAGGTGGGTTTTTTCCATGCGAACTCAACACCCTATTATCCTCAAACCAATGGCCAAGTAGAATCCATCAATTCTGCCCTAAATACCATGATCCAAGGGATGTTAGGGAAACACAAGACTAATTGGAATCTTATGTTATTTTTGGCATTATGTGCTTACCATACCTCAGCCAAAATTTCCATTAAATTCACACCATTCCAACTCTTTTATGGTCTAGAGGCAGTGCTCTCGATTGAATACGAAATCTTGTCATTGAAGCTAGTTGTAGAATTGTTTCCCAATACCTCCATTGAGGAGGAGCGTCTCTTGTACTTGGCCCATGTTGATCAACAATGTCCTGATGCCACATTGGTCAATGAGACTCATAAGAAGCACTTCAAAAACCAATATGATAAATCCTTCCATCCTCATGTCTTTTAGGAAGGTGACTTGGTCTTGGTCTATGATCAAGATCATGATACATTAGGCACAATGTTTGGCATAGTCCCTACATCATTCAACATCACCTGGAAAGAGGGGCCTATGAGCTAGTTGACTATGATGGGAATCTCCTTTCGAAGCCTCACAATGGGATCTAGCTGAAAAAATAGTATTCTTAGGCCATTCAGCCACATGATGCTTTGTACATAAGTTTGTTTTTGGTATTGGAGTGGTGTTCTTTTATTTTTTGGGGTGTTGATTTTCTTTGTTCGTTGCTTATCATTTTTTATGCTTGATTTTCATATGTCATCGCCCACCTTATTCTATGTGGGATACCCCAACGACACTAGAAATAGTACCCATAATATTGCTTCCACTATCTGCGTGATGTTCTTGCCCACTAACGAGCTGGTGAGTTCAAGGGTGTTTACATTGGTCCGAGGCTCTTTCCCTTGGCATCAGTAATTTAGCTACGATGTTGGACTCTCATCTTCTAGTCTCATAGTTGAATCGTGTCTATAGTGTCAGAAATTTTGCATTGTTGCACAAGTATTTGAGAGTTCATCTTCTTGAACTCTACTTTGAGTATATTGAGTATTTCCATGTTCTATGAGGATGTAATACGTTGGTTGATTCATTGGCTAATTATGTGTTAGAATTGTCATATTAATTAATTAATTTAGCATGCATGTACATAAAACATGGTTGACAATCACATCATTTGGAATTCATATGTATCATTTGAAATAAGCATACATACACACACACACACACACACACATATGCATATATCATAAATTGTGTTACATCCTTAAAAAGGAGGTGCATGTACAAAATTGTTTACCGGAAAAATATAGAGTCTAGTACAAAATCAGAAGATTGTCCTCTAGTCATCCTAGTCATGAGTGTCATGGTCACACAACACTACCTGAGCCACTTTATAGATAAATCGATGAAAGGGGTGGGACACTCCTATTGTGTGGTGATGTAGATGTGGTGGTATCTCATCCATCAACATAGGGGGACTCCCATAGTCATCTCCTCCATGTTCCTCTACATGTCATTGAGCTCCTCGTTGTCATCAACCCCCACTTCCTCTAATGACTCCTCATCACTTCTCCAGCAACAGGATCGGCCCCATCCATCTAGATGCTCTGGTTCTACATATGTGTTTGCAAACATTGTTGTTTTAGTTATATTACACCACCAAAAAAATTGCATATTTCAAAAATCCAAAAACATTAAAAAATACAAAATTCCAAAAACACACTCACCAAGGGGTCCCCATGCCTCTCTCGGGGGGAGCAAAAGCTTCGGATCCTACCTGAATTCCATACCCACATACAAGAATTATTTTATTTCTATTATCTATTAGGACCACCATGATGTGAATCCAATCCCGTAATGGTCCTCCATCCTTCCCTCGAGTGATCTGTCCATGTATTCTGCCCATAGCATGATTCTTGGATCTTGCAGAACCAAGTTTCTCATCACTACTCGAGCCCTCAATACAGGTACCCTTTCCAAGAAAAATGTAATTAAGATGGATCCATAGCCCAATTTATTTTGGTTATTCTTGCACTAATTCATTTGAACCTTCATATTGGCCAACACCCCCTCATACCAGTTGAATATAGTTGGCTCCAAGCACATCAGTGTCACTTGCATGTTTTATTTCATATCCAGGTGAGGTGATGTTGACCTTGTCACTTGGTTTATGTTAAAGAGGATGGTTTTCAGTGGAAAATCGATGATATCCTAGATAGGGATATTTCTACTTGTCCTCCATGATCCATACTAAAATTATTTCTCTATGTATCCCATCATTGACTACTCATCTCTACCCAAAACCCCTTCTAACCTCCACAACACCCCTCTCCTTGATAGCCTTGTGCAGAAGTAAATATCTTCCAACTCAAGGTATAACACATTCCCCTCTACAATGAAGCACTCTTGATCCGAGTTCCAATATCGTACCAACTTATCTAGCAGATACTCATGAGATCCCAATAATGGAAAGTGAAATAACTTCAATAATTCACAGTATCGAAGGCCTGCCAGAGTGGGGGAATTTTCTTGGGCAGCAAAATCATCGGCCTCATGGGATCTTTCCTTCCATTCAATCATGTTTGTTTTTCACCTACATTGTATTGTTAGTCAAAATTTACTCACTAATGGTTGCAGCACCCTAGCCCACCCCCATTTTCCTTGGTGTCATGTGATGCCACATAGGCAACATGTAGTTTTTCATTGGTCGTCGTGAAAGAAACACGTGATAGGTTGTGTAACACATGTGCATATCACATGACACCCAGGTAAATTCAAATCTTTTGGGCCCTTTTTCTACACATTTCCTCAACGATTCGAAAAAAAACTACCCATGAAATTGACTGCAGGAATACAAAGTCTTACCTAGAACAGACAGATAAAAATTTGGTTGGATAAATCTCCCATAATGAGCTCTTGAATCCTACACTTGGAGGAGGGCTTCTCCACATATTCTCCAATTACCTCTCTTTGCAAATGTGAAATGATATTTTTACCATGCTAAGTTGATTTTATAACTCATTGGGTGTTAAAAAAATCCCTTTTCACACTGAGACCAAGTGGATTCAAGTTATTTTCCTCTTTTGCAGCTTATCATATCATTTTAATGCCATTTTTTTTAATTAAAATTGACCCTAAATCTAGTTTCCCTATGATTGACAGGATTATGGGGACCTTTTTTACGAAAATGGTGACTTCCACCGAACTTGAGGTATGTGTTATCCAACTAGAATATAGGTATAGGTTTTTTCCTACATCCATGCTTTGCATTATTTACCATCCATTATGTCGACACATGCTTTAGGTTTGATCTCATCAGGTTGCGACATTAGTCATTCCATTTTTTTCACCTCATAACTTGTATGGTAGTTCCTACCCTCCATGGGCACCCTAGTTAGCACTTGATTTCCATTTGATTCCCATGTTGTGATTTCCTATAGGCCCAATAAAACTCATGTAGCCCTGCCATGACTTCACGTTGAGACTCATTCTTCTCTCTTCATCTATTTTCTATCCATATCCCGAGGGGGGTCCTGACTTTTTATGTTTCTCTACGATCACTTATATATTTGTTTCTTGCATCATGCACCCCATCGTTGCGCTGATGTTTTCCCATATCCCACTTACTACTATTGTAGTATCCTTTGACCATCCACCTTTTACATTATTTTTCCTTTGAATTGCATCCACCTACCCATGAAGATAATCGCTGCTAAGAGTGGACCTCACTTACTAGTACCCATTTGCATTCATGTTTCTTAGGTCAGTTCCATGCGCTTGGAAAATAGAAGAATGTTATCAAGCCACTCGTTCTCTCCAGATGAGATAACTTTTAACCCTTTTTCATGTTTTCCAAACCATGTAAAAGGTACTTGACGAGATCACTTTTAACTCTTTTCCGTGCTTGCTAAACCATGAAAAAGACACCTTTCCAAGTAAACTTTTTACCTCTTTTTTGAACTCGTAAAAAGACACAAAAAAAATACCTGATGAGTATAATTTTAACTATTTTTTGTGATTGTTAAAATTGAATGAAAAAGACACTACTAAGCACACTTTTATCTCTTTTGTGCTCATTAAACCATGAAGGAGACACCAAAAACCAAAAGAGAAAATTAAAAAAAATAGTGGGGATTTTTACCATTGATCTATATATGAAATGGCAGCATCCGTAGAGTCTCACTTGAACATGGCACTTGTTTGATTCATCATATTATAGTTGGGTTACAGCTTGCCTAGGAGCCATCCTAGTAATATGAGTCACAAATACTCCTCTGGTTGGTTACTCTTCCAATCATCATGGAGAGTGCTTCAATGCCTCTTGAGTTGTTGCACTATAATTAGTCCAGTTATCGTGTCTTGCTTCCAATTCCTCATTGTGTCGTGCTATATGTTCAAGGGAATTTTAAGCCTAAGTCATCGATCTTATTTTTTTTTAACTTATGAGTCGGCCATTTTCTTTTCTTTTTTACCTTCTGATTCGGCCATCTTCTTTTATTTTTACCTTCTAAGTCGGCCATCCTTATGCCAGTGGTACTTGGTGATTATATCTCTCCACATTATCTCTTGGTGTATGTTTTGTGTTGATTTATGGGGGTTACATTAAGGCCCTCCTTCAATGGATCTCTTCTTATCAACTTCGGCACATTATATAGGAGAGGGATATAGAAACTAGATAGCACCTTGGAGCTTACAGTCCCCAGTGGCAAGCTTCCTCGCAATCGACAGAGGATTTACATCATTAACTCATGATCAATTGATTCTATGAGTATTTGACATCATATTCTCTATTCACACTCGCTATATTGTACTAGGTACCTTGGGTTGGTCCATTTTCATCATTGGTGGGTCCCCTCGGGTTTTCTAACGGTATACCTAAATGATCGATAATCAGACAGTTTCTACCATGCTTGACATCATCTCATGTATTTTCATGATGTATAATATACCATCAGTGTTTGGGATAAATACTTTGGGTTTGGGGACACATCATTCATTCACAACACCCCCTCCCAAGTTGCGATGGAGTATATCACTTATATATGAGTACTTTGAAGACTTCAGGGAACTCTCCTCGGTGTTCATTATATTCTTGATGTATATGTTGTGACATAGATCCACATTGTATTTGCTTGTGGCTATGATCTTATTGATGACATGGATCCACCATGTATTCTTTCATGGCCATGGTCTTTCATTTCATGCTATGGATCCATAGTGTGTTTTTTTGGTGGCCATGCTTTGATACTCTTCAGATTCTAGGTATGTCTACCTTGGGGATGGTATGTACATGTTTTTATCCTTGGTATTTGATTGTAGGTACTCTTTGACCTTCATATGTATTTTCTCTCTCCTCGCATTGCCTCACATTGGTGATAGTCTATGTAATGTGTTTCAACCATCCATTTCTTTCCTGACCTCACACAATAGGGGGCATTTTTTGTAGACTTAATTTCCACCCTATAGTGTCAAGAGGAACTTAGCAAAAGATTACAGCTAAAACGTGGCCCTCAAATCAACATCATTTTTGAAGTGCATCTCTAGTCATACATGGACAACAAGTGACATGTTTCTAGTCATCTATATGTCAACTAGAAACACCCCTCGTACCTTCTATATTTGTGAATTTTTGAAGAGGTGAGCGAGAAATGAGTTGGTTATTCATGGAATGAGCCTTGTAACTCACAAAATTCGAGTCTACATTGGTCTCTAGAAGATATAGACTTTCCCAAGCCTCTTCCAAGAATCTATAAAAGGAAGGTTAGTCTTGAACATGAAGGAGGAAGAATCATTTACAGATATATGCTGCCAAAATTTAGAGGTACTTCTCTATTCTACAACAGCCATAGTCAAATTTCCTACTTTGGTTAAGAAGCTATGGAGGATTAAGGATCAAGGGACAAGGAGGAGTGCATATACACCTAAGGTAATCACATTGATGTATTTCTCCCATTTGAATTAATATATCATTGGTTTCCCCCATGAATATTTGTATTCCATTCATGAATGTTTAGATTTTATTTATTTCTTTATAGATCATGTTAGATCCAAGCTAGATCTAGGATTATAACACTAAGAAAAGAAGTAGTAAGGAATTGTTCATCACTTGCTTGTAGGAAGCAAGTTGTAGGAGCTGGAGCAAGAACTTCAAGATTGCAGCAACCAGGATATGCAAGGATGACCTTTATAATTAAGGTATGTCATCCTATCATCTCTTGGTGTGAATGTGAATCTAATTTATTGTTTCTATGGAGAACCATAGAATTCTATCCCATTGGTTGTCTAGGATAAATAGGCATATCCTAGGGAGATCTTACCATCCAATTGGTGATTTGTTTTTCATAACATTTATATGACAACAACCAATAGAATATCACTCTTTCCCATTTTCTACAAAAGCATTCCATATGTCAATAATTTCATTGGTTAACCACATCATTACCCAAGGTATAGAAAATACCAATTATTGTTTTCTTCTCGTGTCTTAAATCAATTTCAGTTAATAAAATTTTACCGAGGGAATACTTACCCAAATTCCCTTTCATCATTACTTGAGAATAACAGGAAATAGCTATTTGAATATCATTCAACATTGGATGCTAACTGAGCCATTGGTGTCTTGGGGAGGTTCTTGTACCCCTTTCCCACTCTGGATCATCACCTCACATTCTATATCATTTTCTTCACAAGTTGTATGTATCATCCTAACACTCACCTCCATGTTTTCAAACTTTCTTGGTTACCTAATCATCATTGATCATAAATATTCATCATATCAATTTATGTTAGCCAACTTCTTGCTAAGTCTATCTCATCGTTATCATATGCATTCTAGTTTTTATTCCTTTTCCTTTCCATCATGCACATTCTCTTAATTAGCAGCAAACAATAGTCTTTTTTAAAACTAAGGAGAATCAAATATATGGAGGTAAGTTGAGATATTTCCCCTCAATATCAAGGTTGTATTTCATGTCCATATTCTTCACCAATCAGCATTCTGACTATGGACATCATTGAGCTCCAATGGCATGCTCATGGGCCCATACAGCCCCTCTGGTCACAAAATCCATTTACTTACTCTTAAATGGATAGCCGGCAACAAGCCTCTTCCATTACCATACAAAATGGACTGACCATATCATATCTCAATCAACTCCTTAATCACAAGGAATTGTCCATAAGGGTCTTATCCCTTATATAAAAAACAATCATAATTGAAAGAGGCTATGTCCACCCATACTGATAGACAGTATTACAATTATCAAAAAAATGATTCTTCCCACTCTATGGAACTCATACAACACATAGGGGATGTTACCAATGTTCAATGTCAGGTTCTTAGGCCATCCAGTCTCAATGCCAAACTCTTTGTTCCATAAATTATTCCTATGTTTTTTTCCTTTAACCCTATAGGCTCAATTATTTTCAAACCAGGCTTGTACAAACCTATCCTTTTGGTCTACCTTTGGCCTATCTAGGCCTAGAGTTTGAAATATGATATGATACTACTTTGTAACACACCCAACCCCCTAATCATCATTCAATTGGTGGGTCGTGCAAAATTCTTCTCTTTCCTATAACTTACTCTTCCAACCACAACATTGATATTCAATTCTAAGCTCACAAGTGGATTCTACTCTCTAAGATCTTTCCAATGGTTATAATTATGTCAACATCTAGGCTCCAGAAAAGAAGTTATGCCCCTTTAAGTTCCTTGGGTATTTTCCTTATATTAACATCATCATGTCCACGTGGACACACTCCACCTATGCTAGATGATGTCACTAGTCAACCGATATCCACATGGACCTATCCTACACATGTTGGTAGACATGTCCTACTGCTAAATTGTTAGACACGGGCTTTCGGGTCTTCAAATCTATAAATGATATCAGAATTTGCCTTTTAGATAATTTCCATCGAAATGTCTAATAGATAATATTCTTGAATCTTTCCAAAGTCCACAACTTGTCACACTATTGGACTCCCCCTGCAAGCCTATCAGACTCTCTTTATCATGCTTGCACCATCGATATTTCCATATCACCATGCCTCGTGGATATTTATGAAGTCTGCAATCCACAAGGCTATCGAATGCTCACTTTTGAACTTTTCCCATCGGGGTGACAACTTTAACATACTCACAATTTTCTTTCATGGTCTGAAGCCCACAAGGCTATCGGGATTACCTCATCGGACTAACCTCTTCAAGATGACACATCACCCCGTTACAAGATATTTTCGAAACCTACAACCCAAAAAACTTTTAGGTAATTCACTCCCTGCAACACAATCAGGATCTTGCCATCAACCTCTCTCTTTCAGAAAAATCTTCCCAAAATGGTTTTTTCAACAATCATATTCCTACAAGCTGTCTTTCAAATAGGCCCTCCTGACCACTGTTCTCTAATGAATGGTTGGGATCTAATCTTACTGCTCAACAAACAATCAAGAATTATCCTTATCACTTTGTCTATTCCTTTCGGCATTTACCTTTGGCAACGGCGGGTCCCACCTATACCTGAATTCCACATGGCCTTCCTGACTTTCCAATCCTTGCTAATGTGGCATTATTTCCCAAATATGACCCTCTTGAAATAACATGCTTATCTGATAGATCATATGCTCGACAATTGTTCCAACCAATGACCCAGATCACTTATGGATACTAAACTACATGATATTTAACGGAGTTCCATGACTCTGATAGATCTGACAGTCAAGATCAGTTCAATATAATGACCCATAATATTTTCAGGACCAAAGGTACATGAAATTTAGTTCGATCATACTAACCTCTTTGAAATTGTAAAGTCGCAATTGTACTTTCTGAACGGATACTTTTGAAGTCACCTTCCAATGTTAGGCCAACACTTGGCACTCAATTATAAGCTATCAGGCTCCTCTCTTTGGGATGTCAAGTTATTGTGAGTCTTCCGAATGAGTCTTTCTGAAAACATTTTCCATAGGGGTTGTCTCCTAGCATCTCCACACTAATTTTGGACCCCCGCATTGACCAAGATCATCCCATGTGGAATCCATGTCATATTGACATGGCCATCCTACCTGGAAATCACCCTTTCACCTCAAACTTATGGCATCCTCCACTATGACCCACTAATGTGGTCCTTCGATAGGTAGAATGTCATTGTGGTATTCCACGCTGCTAATGCCACATAATTGACACATGGATCCATGTCATCATGGAGCCACTGACCTCACGGTTCCTCTAGGTCATAATTTTTCATCTGAACCCAACTTTTCCAAATAATGCATGTACAGGACTCATTGTGTCCCCTATTTCTCTGCAACTAGTTGAGGCTTCCAGAAAATCAGGGTTCTCATATTAGGGTTCCACCAAAAGGTTCTATACCCAAGGGATTTTATTAAGGGGACTCTGTATTCTCAGCGATCCCAATAACCCAAATTTTAGGGTTTCCATAACAGAATCAGCATAGTAAGGAACTTGAGGATTAAGAAGGATTCGATGATCCATATTCTCTCCAACTTGGTTTTACCAACCCTTACTTAAAATGGAGAATCATGTGGGATATCACTCGAATTCTTATCTTCATGGGTTTAAAGAACTTGAGACTTAAGGGAATCAATAATCCTCGAGTATGAACATTAAACACACACACACAAATTCATGCAATTCTAAGAGTCTAAGCTCTGAACCACATGATGTCTGCAATATAATATTAGGAGACAAAATCCAAGCAATAATTCACTATGCATACAAATAACATCCATACCCATTCCATTCCTTAACTTATTAAGTTGATTTCCTTTCATAGGAAAATCAAATAAAGAGGATGAATTATTGTTTACATAGGAAACAAAGGGAATACATCCTATATTTTTTTCTTACGAGTTCTTGTCAATCAACCATACAATTTCATCCATTGCATAAGCAAACATAACAATATTACATAACAAAAAGGGAGTGCACTGAGAGACTTATCTATCATAATTTTCAGCCAGCCAACTAATTGAAGTTGAACACTTTTCCACCCAACCACAGGCTCATATGCATTAGTCCTCTCTACAATCTAGCCAACCCCGTATTAGGTCATGA
This sequence comes from Picea sitchensis, assembly GCA_010110895.2. Lineage (NCBI taxonomy): Eukaryota > Viridiplantae > Streptophyta > Pinopsida > Pinales > Pinaceae > Picea > Picea sitchensis. Next base: position 4,288 of record SNQJ01S0214090.1, on the reverse strand, counting down.
TACCACCATGGGAATGTTCAGTGTCTTAGAGAAAATGAAAGTGTGAAGGCCACTTTCCTTGAAAAAAACCATTGGAAAAAACCCCCTCTTTCCAACCAAGCCGAGGGCCTCCACGAGGTTTATTATATTCCTTCCCAGCTATATTTCCTCTACACAAGGGACTCCCTTCACTACTAACACATCCCCTCGGTGCCCTCCCCTTCTAGTTCTAGTTTCTTTCCAGTAAACATCAAACTTGTTGCCCTCTTTAATACAGATATACTTTTATTTCCTATATGAATGTTATTTGTTCATATTGTATGATTCATTGATCACATACATAGTTTCATATCAAATAGACTCTGATATTCTTGTCTTTGTTGGCTTGTGTCCCTTTACAGATATTTCTCCATAAGCCTTACGACAGATATTGGATTTCATTGGCGAAGTCGGATCTTCAATATTTAAAAGGTATGTTCTAGATCCATTTCTCATTTGATAATTTAAATCTAAGGAAAGAGTAGTGTATTGTCTTGTTTTGTTCTAGTTTTGTAGTGAAGCTAGGGGGATCGAATTGTGTCCGCACTTAACAATTAGGCCGATAAAAAAATTGGCGACTTTACTGGGGACGGATTGTTTTCCTAGTTTGTCTTGATTTATTGCTTTGATTGTCTAGGTTTTGTTTTCTGAGTCACTGGGAGATCTAAATTGACTCTTTGATTGTTTAAGTTCACTGGAAAAACCTTCTTACTTTTTATTTTTTCATTTTTACTTTGATTTCCGCACCCTGCTTTGAGGGACAGTGCGATGATATTTGATTTCCGCACCCTAACTTTTTTACATAGTGCGGTGTTTCCACACTGTATTGGTTCTTCGTCCTGTGGAAATCAGGAATCGACGCACTGTGTTAGTCTACAACCTGTGGCGATTGTGAAATTTTTTTATTTTTGATGGTTTTTCCTTACCCAGATCTTGGATTTGGTTTTGCGGTGAATTTTTGGGTTTGATTATGATCTGTTTGCAATCTACTTGACAGCTTTGAAACTTATTTTAGTCAATTTTTCTTTGTTTTCTTTTGAAATATTTGGTCTCTTGATTTGAGTGTCTTTCACTTACAAAGCCTTGTTTTTTCTTTAGAATTGTTTGGTGAAAGAACTTTTTCTTTTATTGAATAGTTTTTGTTAAAAGAGAAAATCTGTTTGGGTTGCTTTGTTTTGTAGAGATTTGCTATTGCTTTTAGCTATCTTTGAAACAAAAAATTGATTTCTTGCTTTGGGGGGGCAAGAATCGTGTATTGGTGTACAGTCTCTTTTGTTCATTTCTTGAGAATCTTGATATTGATGAGTTTAATAAAAAAATTCAACATGTGCATATGGGAATGATAAACGTTTTATCCTCGTAATATAGCTTTCATCGAAGTGAAATATTTTCATTCTCATTTCTTTGCATTGTTTAGAGTCGGTCAAAACATCATTTAGTATATGCCATTTTCCTCTTGAGTAACAACAGCCTTAAAATAAAGTGCTTATAAAAATTGATTAGACATTTTTATATCTTCTGGTAGAAAACCTACATTAGATTAGTTGTAGGGAATAGGTGTGAAAGATAACTTTCCAAAGCTAAAAACAAACATAGTATCTTGTGATAGGGAGAGTTGAAATCCAATTGCTACATTTTGTCCTGGGAAGCCCTTCTAACACAAGGTTCAATCATGAGGTCGCATTAAGACTGGTAGAGTTACTCACCATGCTTTGTTGGTCTCGGTGTAGATATTGCACGTATTATGGGGGTCGCTTGAAGGTATACCCACAATGATGAGTGGAATCCTCTCGAGTTGATTTTAGGCTAGATACCATTCCTTTGCGCATGGATCAGACTGTTGATTGTTTCCCCAGGAATCATTGGATTAATTGGTAACCTTAGTGGCCTATCTATTTAGGGCCTTTACACGAGGTGACTGTGGAGGGGAAAGTCTTCACGGTACCTGGAATCAACGTTGTCCAAACACACTTGAGCTCCTTGGAGGGTATACCCACGTTTATGTGTGGGAGCTTGCACCAGGGTGTAAGTCCATTAAGCAGGTCGTCAATGTAACTTTTCCACCCGCTCTATCTCATCCCCTTCTTATATTGTTCTCACGGCGTTGGATTTCATCACCAACTAGTGTGTTCATTGTGAGAAGGTTGTGTTTTCTTGTTTGCTTCCTAGATTTTAGCGTGTGTTGTTTGTTTTCCCTAGTAGACTCTAGGTTGGATATTTATTTAATGGCGTCAATCCCTGGAACGACCAATGAAGGAACTCCTGCTCCAGGGGAACCTTTTTTTTTCCTTCTTATGAAAAAATTGGTCCTCCTCACATCGCTACTTTGAGCCTTCCAGGCCTCACGATTGGATTGTCGATGTGGTTGTTTTCCACTCAGGTAATCTCGAATGCAGCTAGTTCTTCATTCGTAAGCACTTCACCCCAAGAGAATCAACCTGATGTTGATCCTTCACCGTCTTCACCAGTAAGATCCTCTTCACCTTCTTCACTTGCAAGGTCTTCTTCCATTTCATCTTCTTCGCCGAGTGAAATCTCTCAAGCCAGTAACCCGGTGGATAAGAAGAACAAGAAAAAGAAGGATAAGAAGAAGAAAAATAAACAAGGGTCCCAAATTCCAACCACTGCCAGACATGGTGGAAAACAACCAGTTACTAATAATCGTGTTGGGAGTGTTGATGATGCCAAGATCACCCAAACAACCCGTAAGCCCAAGTACCCTTGCAGGATTTGTAAGGGTAGCCATCTTCTTAAGGATTTCCCTAGTTTATCCAAGGTTGTAGAAGCATGGTTTGCACACCCTCTCCAACCCATGTTGTCAGCCTATGAACAACATGTTGATGACCTCCCATCAACTAGTCAAGATATTGTTGGGAAGAAGAAAAGTAGAGTCAAGTTCTTGTGTATGTTATGTGGAGGGAGTAATCTAACTCACATTTTCCCTTGTATGGATGAAGCCTCGAAATTGATGGAAGACATGATTGTTTCTCAGCCTCAACTTCCAGTTTCTTATCGCAAGATTACTCTCAACCCACCTATATTTGATGGAATGATCAGTCTATCCCCTTCGTTGGTAAATTTGGTTGATCATGTACTCAATTTGGTCACATCCTTATTTGAACCAGTTGAAAAAGTGGTCGATATGATCCCATCTTCGGTCGATCCCACTCTCCCGTTAGAGAGTTCAACCCAAGTGGTCAATCTGATCCCATCCTTAGTCGATCCCACTCTCCCATTAGAGAGTGAAACCCAATTGTTCGATCCCTTTCCACCCATCGACCCCATTCTCCCCTTGGAGAATGAAACCCAAGTGGTCGATCTGATCTTGTCATAGGTCGATCCTACTCTCCCGCTAGAGAGTAAACCTGATGTTGCTCATGTTTTTCTTGTTGATACAAAATCTACCGT
>SNQJ01S0214089.1:4254-19933 GCA_010110895.2 Picea sitchensis | reverse complement strand
ATTCATCAACACATGGAGATCACAATATATTCAAGATGTAGAAGCACAAGCAAAGATATGACCTTTTTATTATGAGCAATGTAAGATCAATACAATAGATGGCCGATCTGGCATAAACCTCAGATGGTCGTACAAGAAATAGATATGAGTTGCTACAAAATGCTCCCGCTAATACAAAATAATGCCTCCAAAGGCTGAATAATAAATGAAGATCAATACAAGCAGATCTGAATGCGAAACTCTTCAGCTAAAGAATTCCATGCTCCAATAGAAGGTTGAAACCCTCAATAACTCGGCCCTACTGCCAAAAGTGTCCAATCACCCTAAGAAATATGCCAATTGATAGATCGGGTGATGGTAAGAATAACCCAGGTGCCTGAATCTCCAAGATCTCTCTCAATCTTCATAGATCTGAATTTCCTACTGAATGGGGTGCCCTACTGGATGACTAAAACCCTAGCTGGTTCGGACCTGATGAAGGAGGTCTCCAAATTCTCTGAAACTCTCCAAGAATATAGATCGGTCGATGGTAAGAATAACCCAGGTGCCTGAATCTCCAAGATCCCTCTCAATCTCCGTAGATCTGAATTTCCCACTGAATGGGGTGCCCCACTGGATGACTGAAACCCTAGTTAGTTCGTTCCTGATGAAGGAGGCCTCCAAATGCTCTGAAAATCTCCAAGAATATAGATCGGGCTATGAGAATCCCATGGGAGAAGTTTCGGACTCATATCTCAAGGAGATCTCCCAAGATCTGAGTTTTACTGAATTACAAGACGTCCCCTATGGCTCCAAGACGTCCCAATCTGCAGACAAATGTAGAATGATGATAACCCTCTAGAAAAGCACTCAAACTGATGGTCCTGCCCCTTCTGAAGCACTAGATGGAGATGGGTTGAGACTAGAATTGTGTGGAGGAGTCTTTGATCCCCGAGACCAAGCTGCAAAACAAGGTGAGTGGATATTTCACCACTGAGTTGCTCACAAGGGTTTGTACAACAAACCCCCAAACTGAATGCTCAAGAGAAATATCAAATGCTAATCCAAAACCAGAATGAGTAATAGGTGCACCCCATCCTCTTACTTATACTTTTCCTTCTAATTCTATGTTGAGTTAGGTTAAATCCCAGGGTTAATCTTCTATTCTTCTGTTGAGTTATCTTTTACTCCTTTCCTTTTCCTTTCTTAGGTCAACTTAAAAATATAACTTTTAACTTCTTGACATTTCCCCCCCTTCAGTGTGAGACTATGACCTAGTGGGGGTGCCCAGGACATTGAGTCTCCTCATTACCTCTCTAATAGGTGGGGGAAATTACAGAGGGGGTTCACCACCAGTAGAAATTTGTGTGTTGGAGGACGGTTTCCCCCCAGTAGGTATTTTTCCACTAAAGGGGGTTTCCCCCTAGTAGGTATTTTTCTCGTAGTTGGATTTAGTTGTGTGGAAGGATTTTAAATTCTTTGATGTGAAGGCTTGCCAACAGGGTTCTATGGAGTATATAAAGGTGTATATTGAAGAGGTATAGGAGGTGTAAACATCAAGGTACTTTGCAAATGAATAGGTAACATGACTCATGTTTCACTTTGAACTTGTCCTGATGTGGTATAAATATTGAATGTTGGCTCGATGGGACGGTCGATGGGATGAACTGACAGTCCTGCCTCTACACTGACAGTGGTAGAGGTATGTGGAGGGTCTCGATGGAGTTCTCCATATACAAAGAACATGATTTTGTTGTGGACCTACCATTTCAGTAGAACAGACAAGGGTAGTGTATTCTTTGTTAAAATTTGGTTGTATGAGTTCCATATCTAGTTCATTATATAGCTTTGATGGTAGGCTAGGGTAATCTTCTACTACAATGTTACCTAAGGAGTCCACTCGGATAAGGAGTGGATAGTGAGAAATTTCCAAAGACAGATTTGTAGGAAGGGTGGAACCTTTTTGAACCCTAATTAAGGCCCTCTCAGGATTTTGTAGAAAAGGAGTAGCCACACTCCCAACGTATGAATGGTTTTCGACCTCTTCACGGTAAGTGTCTTTAGGTGACTTAGGAGGTAGGGGTGTGTATCCTTCTAGAGGAAATCCTTGCATCCTACGTGATATATGAAGACCTTTATCGGCCACAGTACCAATTTTTAAGGAAAATTAATGTAAACAAACAATACTCACTAAAAAATATAGAAAACCAACAAGTAAAACAATGCCTTCTCTCAATGAATGTACTAGTTGGTGATGAAATCCAACATCGCGTGATCAAATTGAGATGGGGATCGGATATGAGCGGGTGTATGAGTTATATTTGTGGCATGAGACTTACACCTTGGTGCAAGTTCCCTCACAGTGTTACACATGGGTTACCCTTCAAGGTGTTATAACGCTAAATTTTTCTACATATGCATACCTGGAATTTGGCCCTCTTACTTGCATTTTTTGCCAAGCCATCACTGAGTTGCTCTTCTAAAAAAACAAATTTTTGAAGATGTGCGTGCCCTTCTCCACTACTTCCTGCATACATATGCTTGTTTCACTGCTACAACCCACATAGGTATGCATGTTTCACCACTACAACCTACGTATACTTGAAAAAGTTGGAAAAAATAAAAAGTTGCAAGGAATTCGTTAAGATTACAGCCTATTGGGTAGTTTCCCAACTAATCCACTACCTATATCCCGTCACCGAATCAAATAACCATCCTTTTTCCATATAAAAGGAGGTTTTTGGGTCTCATTCCACATCTTTACATAAGAACAATGAAACTATGCCTGTTTCACATCCCCTCCTTTCCCCAAGCATTTGCAGCCCTTTTGTGAGAATTCCCTCAAAATTCCCCAATTTTCCTTCCTTCCTCCATCAGAAACCCATTTATATTTCCCAAGAAAAATGTTCAGAGGATAATACATACTGAGGTGCACTTGGAACTTGGTAAAGAGGATCCTAGACGAGGTTCATGGAGCAGTAGTTGACTTTGATTGCAACTGATCATTGTATTATCAATAAAATAAGTACTTTTCTTGTCCCAAACCATGATGTGTCGAATGTTTACATTTGATTTGTGTTTTAATTCTAACATCTAAAACTAGTTTGTACATGAATTGCATACTTGTAGATTTATGTTTGTCTATCTTTGAATGCAGGCCAACCTTGGGAGGAGGCGTGAAGTTAGCAAATCTATCAATCACGAGAGGATCATCATCGAACACAGAGTAGAGGTATAGTTACCCAATCCTTGTCATTTTGTTTTTCTTGTATGAGTCTGGGATATGTTTGGGGTAGTTAGTGAAGTAGGAGACTTTTAAATGATTATTGATCTTCGTACATTGTAAACCCTGGTGTAGCCATAGGGGGGTTTTCCCTACTAGCAGAACTGGCGACCACACTGGGGAATCCTCTAGGGTTTTAGGGGATTTTTTGGGTGTTTGATTGGTTTTATACCTTTTGAGTTTTTGTTGAGTCTGTTGAGTCTTTTAAGGGATTCTGGTCACCTGTTGGTGCCATACCGATTCTCCCTACCCTGCCAGTCTATCTATTTTATTTCTTTTTTTTTAGGAATTACAGAGGTGTACGTGCCCTATAGTGGGTCAACACGCGTACATACACACCCTGCTATATAGACATCCCACATACATATGCAGGTTGCTTAAGCATCAATAGCATACCTATTTCAAGAAACCATTTTTAAGTAGAGGAAGTCAACCTCTTCCCTGATTGAGGTTTTACTTCTCAGGGTTTCTTGATAGAGTTTAGTGTCTCTGTTTTTACAGTCATATCTTGGGTTGGATGTCAGTTTGCTTGTCTTTTGAAGATTTATTGTGTTTACTTCTGAAAGGGTTTTAGGCAAGTCTTTGAGTTTGTTGATCATCTTGTTTGGTGTCTTTAACGATTCCCTATGATCTGCAGTGGGCCAGAGGTCAGTTTCAGTCTTGTCTTGTATTTTCTTTTCCCCCTTTCATTTGCTTTAAAGAAAAGAGAAAAATATTTATTTCAAGTTTTTTCCTGTTTAAAGCATTTCCAAAAAGAAAAATATTTTTCATTTCTTAGTTTGGTAAAGTAGTTAGGGTTAGTTATTTTACTTGAAAGGAAAAAGAATTCACCTTTTTAAGTTCTTTACTGGTTTCTTAGAACTTAAGTAGCTCGTATTCGAGTGAAATTTCATTTTAGGTATTCATTTTAAAGATCTTGAAAATAGTTAGTTATGAAAAGTTGGTTACAAAGAGCTAGTTGAAAATCTTTGTTTTTCTAGAAGTAATTTTTCTTTCATATTTTCATGTATTTTCTCCTCTTTTGCCTATCATACACATCATTGGTTTCACTGCCATATCCTCTGAGTTAAAAAAATCCATTTAAAACAAACAATAAATTTAAAAATAACTAGACTTTTATGTTTGTAGGGTCAATCAACTAGTTTAGGGCTAGAGCCTTGAATTAGGTTAGAGAGGAAACTATTCAAGGATTTTAAAAAAACATTGGATTTAGAGCTAGGGAGTGTAAAATTCCAGTGACGTGAAATTTATATGGGACCTCCCTCTAACACAAGGTCTAAACACGAGGTCGTGTGAGGAAAGGTAGTGGAGATAACCCCTCCAATGCTGGACTAAACGTACTGGGGAACACATATTGAGGATCTGTCGTGGCATACTATCGCTTGCATTTGCATACGGAGATTCATGGACCTTGAATCAATTCGCAATCCTCAGTTTTATTCCAAACCACTTGATTTCAATACGCTCGATAGGTTTCAGACTTTTTATCCTGCTCATTGTAGTCCACCCGATTGTTGACTGTACCCACATGGTGTCTATTTACGAGATGGAAAGTTAGTTTCCTTTATTATAGGGACTTACAAAGGTGACTGCGAGGGTATACCATAGTACCTAGAGTAAAGGTCTAGTCACACTTTGGAGAGTATACCCGTAGGGTGCTTCCATCTTCGATTTTCACTTGCACTAGTAAGTTTCTCTAGTGTTGGATAGCGTAACTATTCTTCCAACTAGATCGTGGTTTTATTGGTTTATATTGTAGGAACGTTTCTACTGTTTGCTTGGTTTTAAACGTTATTTAAAGCCTTAATGTGCCATTGATATTTTCACAAAGTGGAAGCTCAAGAGTTTTGTCGGTCACGAAGGCTTCAGGGCCTCCCGTCGGTTGCATTAGAGCCACCACTTCCACCGTTACGGAGAAAAAATGACCAACAAGGGTCATACAAAGCGACTGGGCCACATAAAAATGTGCCTGAGCTTGCTCCGAGAGGAGATTAATCGAATCCGAAGGAACCTACTATTTCTGATCTTGGAGCGGAAGCTCTCAGGCCAAATACCCTCCAATCACTGACTTGTCAGCGCCAATCTTGGTAAAAGTTGTCCCTCCAAGGGTAACAACCTATGAGCGTCAGATAGTCTTACGAGCATATATGGAAGAAAATGTTTCTACTTCATCGAGAAGTCCTCACACTCCCTCAACGACTGCCACCACAGGGGGGATTCCACATCCTAACCTACCTTCATCAGTCCATATCATAGTGCTCTTGACCCCCTCTACCTCAGGCAGTGGCCCAATACCGTCAGTTACAATGACCACTGCTCCATTTCCACAGAGTGCGACAGGCCCTCCATTTTCATATGGGATGCCAAAATTTGATACAAAATTTGTCCTTACCCACTCCACCTTACAGACCATGGGTCTGGGGGTAGGGAGCTCAAACACTCCCTTGCAATGGTCCATGGGGGACACCCCATCCTCCTATAATGCTATCCATTATTGTGGGGTTCATATACCTCCTCCATCCCCCTCGCTCGGTGGTGCTTTCCAGCCACTCATTGGTCCAAACAAGAATTACAATTTGTTTGGAGCAGGTAGTCTAGGACCTTCTTATTAAACCACGCTAATGGGTTCAATGTCGTTCTATTTGTTCGGTGCATTTGGTAATAAATTTTTTTCCTCAGTTTTCATCTCGGTCGTTGGCAACCCTGGTTTTGGACAACATAATCCTATCCAGGGTACTATTCCTATACAGAGGGAAAGTACAAGAGTTTTCTCATCACAAGGACTTTGGAATCCTCGGCAGGGATCAATTCCCTCATAGGGGATGTTGACTGGGGGAAACCCCTTCCATGGTCAATGGAACCGCGTGCAAGGCTCAATACCTATGCCCACTGGATCGGCAGGGGACAACCCCTTCCAAAATCTTTGGAACACAATGCAAGGAGAAATCCCCACCCAACCCTTATCGTCCAATTATTTGAATCAGTGGATGATGTCCCAACAAAAGAATTTTTTGTACATTGGTCAAGGCCATGGTATATACTAGAACCCTGGCCAGCAACCCAACTTTTCCTGACAACTTGGTTCTAGTCGAACTCCGTGATCCCTTTTTCCTGTACATAGTACCCAAACCAAACTACTGTTACTGGCATCTTTACATCTGCCAAACTTGTCATGGTTGCTTAACGACATGATTTTTCATGATCCATGTTGGCTCCCCATGCCAACTAATATTCCCTCAGATATTTCAAAATTCGAACGCAAGACTGGCAAAGACTCGAGTGATCATGTGAAAAATTTTCACCTATGGTGCTCATAGAACTCGCTGCAAGATGATTCTGTACAGTTGCACCTATTTCAACGTACTCTTATTGTGGGTTCCACAAAATGGTACATCGAGCTCGACCACTCAATATATTCTTACCTTAGCGATTTGGCGAAGGTTTTCCTGAACCATTTCCAACTACTCGTGAGATATGATGTCGACACCAAATTTCTATTCGACTTTGAGAAGATTAATGTCGATCATATCTCGGATCACATTCAATAATGGAGATGTCAGAAGAGTTTGATTAAGGTACAAGTCCCACCAACTTTCTTAATTAGGTGGTTCCTAAAGTCTTTGGTATCTTAGTTATCTAAGGATGTTGTGACTTCTGGAGTGTTTTTAGAGGAGGAGGTGATAATAAGAGTGCAATAGTTCGAACTGATATACACTTAGTATGGGTTACTCTATGAGATTTTTCTATATGTGCCTCGGTCCATCCTTGACAAGGCCAGACAAAATTTTGAACCACATGCTAATGGTATAGTTGGTTCAACACAAGAAAATTCCATTGATCAGTTGTCAAATTAATTGCAACAATTGTCAATACAACAGACAACGAACAACCAGACCTTTGGTTTGGTTGTTCCCCCCACTCAATCGTCGAATGTACATAGTGTGCAGTCGACGAACCCGAAGGCCAACCAATAGCCTGAAGGGAAGAAAAAATAGTGAAACAAGAAGGCTATGGGGGATAAGAAACCAAACAACAATGATGGTGGGGGAAACACAGAGAAGTGAAAGTTGAAGTATCCGTGTAACCTTTTCATGAAGGACCACCCGACTCATTTGTGCCATCGACTTGTGGAGGCCCATAAGTTATTGGTGTAGCAATATCCTTTTGTGTCAACAAACCCATTTCCACATGGGGAAAATATGACTCAAACCTCTTCGAGCATAGATGGGGGCAGTCAGGGAGCCCCCGCGTCTTATAGTAATCCTTCGGTCATGAACATTTATATGATTAAAGGTGATGCTTATATAGTGACCAGGGCACATGATTACAAAATTTTCAAATCTTTTGAAAAGGGTAAAGAATCCACAAATCCACCCATCCCTCTCCATATTGAGAGAACAATGGGAGAAACAATGACATGCATCCCGAAAGGGGCGTTCAAGAAAGCTTCTCATAATCTGAACGTAAGGGCCTCCTAGAACTACTTTGTGGTGGAGTATTTGTCATAAATCCCTTGCGCAATGTCTTCTTTGGAAGGCCTCTAGAGCTAACCCTCGCACAGAAAGGATTTGTTGTCCACTTTGGGATATATAGAGACTTGTAATACAAGAACAATCATTCTCGACACAACGGACTTGAAACCTCATATCCCCTACCACGTTGCATTTCAGATAGTAGTGGATTACACGATGAAAAGTTTTACCCACAATATTTTTCGTAGAATGGTTAATGGAGGTGCCTCGACTTGCATGATTTCATTGGCGTGTTGGAAGGCCATTGGCCAACCTATTTTGTCTCTGTCACCTACTCTTCTTACTACTTTCGACATTCATTTGTTCAAACCACATGTAATCATTCCTTCTTTCCCCATATAGTTAGGAGGGAAGACCATGTGTGTCAAAATTGAAGTGTTCGATGCACCTCTCAACTAGAAACTTCTATTAGAAAGGAGTTGAACCTATGCAATGCATGCAGTGGTTGCCTGGTTGCCATAGTTTTTTGAGTCCTATTGTTTCCAAACGAGGGTTGAATCGTAACCATTAACCAGTAATCCTTCTCCTAACCTGACCCTTCATCGAGGGCATCCACGATCCCAATGATTGATAACCCTTAGCTCGACATCATCAATGTAGGGGTTAGTTTTTTCTCACCGTTGTGGCTACTTTTAATGTGCCTGAGCTTGCTCCGAGAGGAGATTACTGGAATCCGAAGGAACCTACTATTTCTGATCTTGGAGTAGAAGCTCTTTGTCCAAATACCCTCCGATCACTGACTTGTCGCCGCCAATATTGGTCAAAGTTGTCCCTCCAAGGGTAACAACTTATGAGCATCAGATAGTCTTACGAGCAGCTATGGAAGAAAATGTTGCTACTTCATCTAGAAGTCCTCACACTCCCTCAACAATTGCCACCACAGGGGGAATTCCACCTCCTAACCCACCTTCATCGGTCTAGATCAGAATTCTCTCAACCCGCTCTACCTCAGGCAGTGGCCCAATACTGTCAGTGATGATGACCACTGCTCTGTTTCCATAGAGTGCGACGAGCCCTCCATTTTCATATGGGATGCCCAAATTTGATACAAACTTTGTCCTTACCCACTCCACCTTATAGACCATGGGTCTAGGGGCAAGGAGCTCAAACGATCCCTTGCAAGGGTCCATGGGGGGCACCCCATCCTCCTATAATTCTATCCCTTATGGTGGGGGTCATATACGTCCTTCGTCCCCCTCTCTTGGTGGTGCTTTCCAGCCACTCATTAGTTCGAACAAGAACTACAATTTGTTTGGAGCAGGTAGTCTAGGACCTTCTTATTAAACCACGTCAATGGGTTCAATGTCGTTCTCTTTGTTCGGTGCATTTGGTAATAAAAAAAATTCCTCAGTTGTCATCTCGGTCGTCGGCAACCCTGGTTTTGGACAACATAATCCTATGCAGGGTACCATTCCTACACAGAGGGAAAGTACAAGAGTTTTCTCATCACAAGGACTTTGGAATCCTTGGCAGGGATCACTTCCCTCACAGGGGATGTCGACYGGGGGAAACCCCTTCCATGGTCAATGGAACCATGTGCAAGGCTCAATACCTATTCCCACCGAATCRACAGGGGGCAACTCCTTCCAGAATMTTTAGAACACAATGCAAGGAAAAATCCCCACCCAACACTTGTCGTCCAATTATGGGAATCAACGGATGATGTCCCAACAAAAGAATTTTTTGTACATTGGTCAAGGCCATGGTATATACTAGAACCCTGGCCAGCAACCCAACTTTTACTGGCAACTTGGTTCTAGTCAAACTCCATGATCCCTTTTTCCTGTACATAGTACCCAACCCAAACTACCGTTACTGGCAACTTTACATCTGCCAAACTTGTCATGGTTTCTTAACGACATGATTTGTCATGATCCGCATTGGCTCCCCATGCCAACTAAGCTTCCCTCAAATATTCCAAAATTTGAACGCAAGCCTGGTGAAGACCCGAGTGATCACGTGAAAACTTTCCACCTATGGTGCTCATCAAAATCACTGCAATATGACTCTGTACAGTTGCACATGTTTCAATGCACTCTTATCATGGGTGCCTTAAAATGGTACATCGATCTCGACCACTCAATATATTCTTACTTTAGCGATTTGACGATGGGTTTCCTGAACTATTTCCAACTACCCGTGAGATATGATGTCGACACCAAATTTTTGTTCGACTTTGAGCAGACTAAGGCCGATCATATCTCAGATCACATTCAATAATGGTGACGTAAGAAGAGTTTGATTAAGGTATAGGTCCCATCGACTTTCCTGATCAGGTGGTTCCTAAAGTCTGTGGTATCTCAGTTATCTAAGGACGTTGTGACTTCTGGAGTGTTTTTAGAGGAGGAGGCGATAATGAGAGCGCAATAGTTCGAAATGACATACTCTCAGTCTGGCTTACTCTATGAGATTTTTCTATATATGCCTTGGTCCATACTTAACAAGGCCAGACAAAATTTTGGACCACATGCCAATGGTATAGTTGGTTCAACACAAGAAAATTCCATTGATCAGTTGTCAAATTAATTGCAACAATTGTTGATACAACAGACAGCGGACAACCAGACCTTTGGTTCGGTTGTTCCCCCCACTCAATTTTTGAACGTACACAGTGTGTAGTCGACGAACCCTAAGGCCAACTAACAGCCTGAAGGGAAGAAAAAATAGTGAAACAAGAAGGCTAAGGGGGATAAGAAGCCAAACAACAATGATGGTGGGAGAAACACAGAGAAGTGAGAGTTGAAGTATCCGTGTAACCTTTTCACGAAGGACCACCCAAATTATTTGTGCCATTGACTTGTGGAGGCCAATAAGTTATTGGTGTAGCAGTAGTCTATTGTGTTAATGAACCCATTTCCACATGGGGAAAATATGACTCAAGCCTCTTCGAGCATAGATGGGGTCAGTCAGGGAGCCCCAGCTTCTTATAGTAATCCTTCGGTCATGAACATTTATATGATGAAAGGTGATGCTTATATAGTGACCAGGGCACACGATTACAGAGTGTTCAAATATTCTGAAAAGGGTAAAGAATCCACAAATCCATCTGTCCCTCTCCATATTGAGAGAATAATGGGAGAAACAATGACATGCATCCTGAAAGGAGCGTTCAAGAAATCTTCTCATAATTTGAACATAAGGGCCACCCAGAACTACTCTGAGGTGGAGGATTTGTCAAAAATCCCTTGCGCGATGTCTTCTTTGGATGGCCTCCAGAGCTAACCCTCGTAGAGAAAGGCTTTGTTGTCCACTTTGGGATATATAGAGACTTGTAATACAGGAACAATTGTTCTCAACACAATTGAATTTAAACCTCATATCCCCTACCACGTTGTGTGTCATATAGTAGTGGATTACAGGATGGAAATTTTTACCCAGAATATTTTTCGTAGTGTGGTTAATGGGGGTGCCTCGAATTGCATGATTTCATTGGTGTGTTGGAAGGCCATTGGCCAACCTATTTTGTCTCTGTCACCTACTCTGCTTACTTCTTTTGACATTCATTTGTTCAGACCACATGTAATCATTCCTTCTTTCCCCATATAGTTAGGATGGAAGACCATGTGAGCCAAACTTGAAGTGGTCGATGCACCTCTCAACTAGAACCTATGCAATGCATGCATTGGTTGCCTGGTTGCCACAGTTTTTTGGTTCCTATTGTTTCCACACGAGGGTTGAATTGTAATCATTAACCGGTAATCCTTCTCCCGACTTGACCCTTCATCGAGGGCATCCACGGTCCCGATGATTGATAACCCTCAACTCAACATCATCAATGTAGGGGTTAGTTTTTTCTCACCGTTGATGGGTACTTTTAATTACCTGGCTCCTTCTATGTGTTCACTTATGCATTACAATACTTATTTATGGTTTATAATTTCTACTTGATGGTTCTGTGTTTAAATTCTTGTCCACAATGTAAGTAGGTTCGATTCTTGAACACAAAGATTCAAATATATTTGTGTCTCTTGCGTAAGATCAGGATGACTCTCAAAGGTTCTGTGGATCCTCCTAAGTCTTTTCCTTACCCTTCTCTATCTATTTGTCTCAGCAGCGCTTCGGGTGAGACTTATTCTCTTTGGAGGAGATGAAAATACCAACACTCTAGACTACTCAGTACCTTTTGTTGGTAACCTAAGAAGGACCCTGGTCTGATCAAACTTGCTCCAACATAATGGTTTCATTGCTGGGACATATGTTAAAAGGGAATCTGTAGGGAGGATGCTTCTGTGGATCTACATATATAGTATTGACCAATGGTGGGAAAGAAATGGTGATGCCTTCATATGGAAATAAGAGGAACTAAGGGGAAATTCAGTGGAAGATACTCGTAAAGCAGTCTTTTACTCAGAAAGATCGAGTGACCAGTACGAGATTTTCTGGGTTAAGTTTCTGGAATAACATTTTCACTGGATAAAGAGGCTCCAAGAAGCTCCAGATTTCCAAGAATGAGTCAAGAGTATCTATTCTTAGAACATAGAAAATCTAGAAACAATTCACCGACTGGATTGTCCAGTCACCTGGGTGATTGACTTCTGGGTCAATACCACATTAGAAGGATATATTATCGAGTTTGCAGTTGAGAACCACCAATCATTTTCGCGCATAGAGGTGATTTTCAAGAAATATGCAAGGGGAATACTGTTGAGAGAAATCCCCCTATGGATTAAGATTTTCTTGATGGAAGAGGGGAAGTTGACTATGTCCTCGACTGAGATGACAACATAAACACCCTCACTTGGGGTAGGGTGAGGCTGGGGTAGAGTCATGGCTTGAGAGAGGGGAAGGGTTCTTTGAAAAATGGGGGGAAAATAGCCAGAAACATACTCAAGAGATGAGCGAGCCTTGATGAGAGCCTCCATCTTTGATAAGTGGTGGTGCAGGAAGATCAAGAAAGAAACAAGATATTCCGAGAAGATGAAGGAAGAATTCGCATTAGGAGAAGTAGAGGAAATACAAATGGAAGAGTTGCGGAAGATGAGAAGACATGAAAGACTGGCTAGTCAAATATTAAATGAGAGAGAATCATAGAGAGAAAGAAGTTCCTAGGAGGTTGGACAAGAAGGAGAAGTTGTAGACGTAAGAGAGGAAGAAGATGACATGAATATTGAAGAAGAAAGAGAATATTCAGCCCCAATAATAGGAGGGATCAGGAATCTGGTCGAAGGGATCATCCCAATGGAAGAAAATGTGACCACCCAAATGAAATAAAACCACCCTGAAGCCAGTGGCACCAGCCCTAAATTGCCCATACCCTACGCATCTTCTATACAAGTGGTAAGTTCGATACTACCTTCTCATGCTAGTTATGTTCCAGTACAATTAGTTAGTCAATCATAACCATGAAGTGAGAATACAGGGAGGATATTGGGATCACCTAGTAGATTTCAAGCAAGAACATTAGGGTTTATATTGATAAGAACAAGTTCAACAATGGAAAGACATGCAGGAGGTTTGATTTCCCAATACCCAGAATTTTGGGGTAAGGGAGATGAAGATGTTGAGCAACACTGGTTCTTGTGTGAAGCAATATGGAGATCCAGAGGGACTCCAGATGTGAATAAGTTGGTCAATCTCTAGAATACCTTGAGAGTTCGCGCTCTCAACTGGTACATGAAGATCATTGAGTCAGGAGTGCCAGGAATGCAAGGTCAAGTGTTCACTCTTGGCCAGGTACGGACAAGGTTTATAATAGATTTCAAACTACCTCATTTAGAACAACAGATTCTTTTTGAGTTGCGCGAGATCCAGTAACGAGAAGGTAAATCAGCTTGGGAATACAACCAGAAGTTTAAATATTCTATAGGGAGATTAGCACATACAATTCATGAGGAACATAAAAGGGAATGGTACATTCAAGGATTGCTTCCTCTGACTCGGATTCTACTAACACAACAACGAATAACCACCTTAATAGATGCCTTGGAAAAATCGATGAATATTGAAGCCATGGTAGGATAATCTGGGAGCCTTAGAGTGACCAGATGCCTAGAAGACACGAATATAGCACAACTATAAAGGAGAATATCGACTCTTACAGAAAATATTCAAGAGCCGACAATACCCATAATAACATGACCACAAGTCTGGTGCATCAGATGTTATAGAAAAGGACATCTGGTGAATGAATATCCATGAATAAGGGGAATGAGGCCTCCTCAGAATTCGATGGTATCCCCACTAGGACCCACAAGAGGAGTTGCGCAAGTTTCTACAAAATTACCATTCCATAACCCCACATTGTATCATTCTTTTCCAGGAGGACAAGCAGCACCAGTAGCTGAGTATTGTGAAATTTGTTGAATCCATGGGCATGGGCCAAGACAATGCCCCATTATGCAGAAATATTCAATAGTACCAAATATAGTACACTGTGAGTTTTGTGCATCTACCACACATACTACCAATCAATGTAGAGCATTGGATGCACTTGCAAATAGGTTAGACTAAACAACATTCAGGGTGAATGAAAACCCTCGAGGACTGGGAAGAGGTTGAGGAGGTGGAGCCAAAGGATAATTTAGAGGAGTAAGAACTAGGGGAAGAGGTCCAATAAGATGTTATAACTATGATGAGCATGGTCACATGGCTAGAGACTGTCCTCATCCAGGGCGAACATGGTTCTCTCATTGCAGAACCAACAGGCACGCAATTGAAGACTGCCCAGAATTAATTGCAAAATGGGAAGATAGGGTAAGACAATGAGGAACTAACCTCATCAGTTCAAAAATAAAGAGAGTTATCAAGGGGCAATTTCCCAACCTTAATATCTTTACTCAAGGAGGAGCGAAGACATGAGATGATGTTGATACTCTACCTCAGATCCAAAAAGAAGCACCTAAATAAGACATGTATGAACCTCTAAAAAAAAAAATGTTCTTTAAATATGCCATAGAAGTATTTTAGAATATTCCTAGCCCTAAGATGCGAGAGAAACCCGCACAACCTATTTTTTATCCTAAGATGGTGCAAGTCCTTGCTTCGCCCCCTGTACCCAGAAACCCTATAGTTATATCGAGACAACCTGAGCAACCTCAAAATGTAGTTGGCCTTTGGTTTAATTTATTCTTTGACATTTTGAGGAATGATCAACTAACATAAAAGTTTCACAATACTCTATACCTAGTTTTACAAAACGAATAGCCCCTAGAAGCAGGAATAAGGGATAATCTTCCTAACAAGAGTACTCAAAGAGTGCATAGAAGAAAATTACGAACTTGAAAAGAATTCATACTAGTAGCCTAGATAGATGAATTTGAGATTAAGGAAGTCATGTTAGATCTAGAATCTGATGTGAACATTCTACCTAAGAAGACCTTGGAAGCCTTAGGAAAACCTAGGCTGACATATTCCCCAATTTAGTTAATAATGGAAAACCAATATTGTATATTCCCCATAGGAAGACTAGAGAATGTGGAAATAGATGTTATAGGAGTAAAAATAATGGTAGACTTTGAAGTCACTGAGATCATGGGACCTAAGGATTCTTACTCTGCACTACTTGGCATTGATTGGACCTATGACAACTATACAATAATCGACTTAAAGAAAGACACCATGACCTTTGAGGCTGATGGAATCAAGGTAGTTCAACCTTTGGATCCATATGTAGGACCTAGGTATACAGAGCCAACAGACAATAATATGAAGGGAGAAGACTTGGACCAGTTGTACATCATAATAGTAGGAACAAGAGATGATTATTTAAATCCTATTGTTGATGGATCAGTAAGTTGGAGAAGCATATAGTTAGTAAAAAAAGATTCAGAATTGGCTTTTGACAGTTGGCAACAAGGTTCATATGAAAGATTCTCAAGAATATGTGCAACTTTCAGAGTAACCAGATGGGTTTGGACCAAAGTTAGAGAACATCGAGTATACGATG